>PVIJ01003343.1:0-137582 GCA_004024925.1 Scalopus aquaticus | reverse complement strand
TTGAATTGAGATTGATGTGTTTTCACTGGATTTTATCTCTCTCAACTTCATGCACTTACAATATGAAATAAAAACTTTTGTTTCTACTGAGATGGCGAGACGTGTGAGGCACAGTTGGATAAAGTGAGGTAATGGCCTCTGAGCTTTGTGTAGTCACCGTGTGGTCTGATCAGAAGCTTGAAATGTAACACTTATCACTCAGTTCTAGTACTGAAATGCTTACTCTGTTAGAGTTATGAAACAGTGTTTGATGCTGTCTGAGATGTTACGGAGAGATTTAATTATTTGTAATAAAGATTTGCTGCAGTCTGATAACTGCCCAGAGGTGTGCTGTTGGGTTTTTCTTTAAAATAGAGTACTTTGTATTCCAGGAGGATTGAGTTCAAGTGCAGGTCTGTGGGAATCCTGATGAAACATGTTTAGAAATGGGCTAGTTTTCATTAAGAATAAGACTAATGACAATAGTGTAGAGAAAAACCTATTTGCGTAGATTTCAATAACAGCAAGAAAGGGAAAATAAAGGCTGCCTCCATCATGTTATTCAAGGTCACCCAGATGATCTCAGTTTTTGAGGCTCTGGTAATCTCCAAATTTGTGTTCTCCCTTAGTGAACTTAACAGTTAAAGCTGTAAATATCTTATTATGCAAAAATAAATCAACTTCACAAATACCACGTCTCCTCCGAGACCTTTGACATTTCACTCTGACAAAAAGGACACGCTTGTTCACCTTAACTCTAATACAGAAAATAAGTGTGAAGTTGGAATACAAAATACAGTTCAAGAGATGCTTGCAGCTTTTGTACCCCGTCTGCCTCATGTGTTGGAGGAAGCAGCAGCCCTCAGAGCTCTGGCCCCCAGGGCGGGAGGCACAGGCTGCCGTGGCCCTGGAGTGTTGGCTCCCAAGCTGTGAGTCAGGATGGCATAAGAGAAATCCACAATGCTCTCCAAGGCGATGCCAGTGATGCTCTGCAAATGGCCCACAACCTTCACAAGAGACAGATTTCTTATTACTACAAAATCTCAGCATGTTTTAGTGCATAAACAGACACGTTGCTTGGGCTGTTGACTCAAGCCAAATGTAAGCTTTTCCTTTCTGTGGATTTACAGAGAAGATTAAATCCAGATTCCAGTATTTGCCAGGGGCCAAATCACGTTAGGATACCTTTGCTCTGATACTGAGCATGGAAAGTTTTGGCTAGACTCTTAGCTCTGCTGGAGATACGTTGTGTGGAATGTAAGAGGGGGACCTTTGGGCCTTGACATTTTCTCTATTTGGGAGGATATAATTACTGGACTTCGACATCACAGCGAATTATAATGGGAAACGAACAAGCTGACCTTGGGCCTCCCCTTCCAGCTTCACAGAGGAATGCTGGAGAGCACTTCAGTCCTCCCCTAGTTTTTCCTCTCCCAAATCCTGCTCGTTCATCCTAATCCTGGGTCTTGGCACTTATCTTTTATAGGTTGTGTTCTGTTTTCCTTTAACTGATGGAGAATGCTGTCTGCTAAATGAATTCTGCCCATGCCGGTCCTGCTCAGTGGTGTGTACCTGGCTCCAGCACTCATGGTTTTGGATGAAAGCACTTGCTGCAATGACTCCTACTGCCAGCAGCATGAAGTCTTCCTTCACTGAAGTAAACTTTTCCCTGAGTAATTAAAACCATATTAATTTTGGAGCTGGACTGAAACTGGATCTTCGAAATCTTAGGGTCATGGAACTTCAACTGTGAGTTGTTTATGTTGCTCATCTTGAATTTTTTAGG
Organism: Scalopus aquaticus; assembly: GCA_004024925.1. Lineage (NCBI taxonomy): Eukaryota > Metazoa > Chordata > Mammalia > Eulipotyphla > Talpidae > Scalopus > Scalopus aquaticus. Next base: position 135,817 of record PVIJ01003343.1, on the reverse strand, counting down.
CATGGAATGAAATGGTCAGTCGCTGATTGGCCCTTCCCCAACCTCTCCCAACTCAACTGGGATTAGAACCTGAGCTTCATATCTGAATGGTTTTAGGCCTTTTGTTGTTCCAGCTGTCTCCTTGACAAATGTAACTGCGAGGCTTTTTACCAGTCTGACTTTACAGTAATCAAACGCTTTGTCCAAGTTACAACCTTGTGACTGGCTTTTTCCCTCAGTGACTATAAAAGCAGTAACTCGAGTTATAAGCAGCAATAAAAGAACTGGGAAAGAAAGTATGTTAATTATTTGAAGTCATTTAGATTTAAAAGTAAAAAGCCTTTAGGGTTTTGCTGATTGGGCTCAGTCATCTATAGCCAAGCAACATTGGAATTAGAACCAGGTAACCCCTGCAGGTTACCTGTGAACTGGATGCCTTGCTAGGTTAATGCCTTTCCCCGGGTCCTTGTGGTATGTTTCTGACCTGTTTCTGGAAGAAACCTACCCTGAAGGAGTTGCCTTACCCTTGCAGCTGACTGGGCGTGGAGTTCTCAATTGAAGCCCTCAGCAGACTCTCATATATGGGTTCATGCAGAAGATAGACTAGGTCAAGCAGGGTTAGACAAGTTGCATGCAACCGTGCAGCTGGGACCAAACAGCCATTGTATCCTGGGTGGAGTAAGGACACGGTAAAGAGCATCATGCGGGCCTTCTCTGGTCATCACCACAGTTGTCAGGTGACATAAAGCTGTTGTGCTGCTAATGTGCTTCCTGGTTGCTATGGGCCACTGTGAGAAGTCTCTTTAGCTGGAGGTCAATTGTAAAGGACAAAGGGAGAGAGAACTCTCCAACCACAACCCTCATATACACAATGAGGGTATATTTATTCTCCTCTTATCTCATGCCTCTTTATAAAATCACTTTCTTTCTACAGTAAGAGAGTACCCAGTGAGTTCAAACAGAAGCTGGGTGCTGAGATCTGGGCTGCTTTCCCTGGTAAGTACCAGAGGGAGCACTTCCCTCAGTCACCCCAGGCTTCCTGCTGTTTCTCACTGGCAGGTGCTGCCCACTGCCCCCAACTCCCTGGGCACATTCTTACTGCTGTCTATGGAAGACTCCAGCCCAGTTTCCCTGACACACTTCATAACGTACCCAAAACTTCCAGGAGCATCTCCACATAGACCAAGGGAGTAGGCAGGTTGATTTGGAAGTTCAGGGACTTCAAAACATCAAGCTCTGACTCCAGAAGTTCTTCTTTAGTGTGGAGATACCCTAGAGCCTGGAGGAAATTCAGTACGGTGACGTTGCTGATTATCTGAGCAAAGGAAAAACAAAGAGGGAGAGAAGGGGATCAGAATAAAGACCATGCATCTTGGCACAGTATAGGAACACAGTTCTCCACTACCCAACTTTTACCTTCATCTCGTCTTTCTTGGTAGCTTCTCCTTATACCCTAAGCATGTCAGGTAGAATTACGTGCAGTTCCCAAACCCACCAAGTTCTCCATGTGGCTATCCATGCTATTTCCTGTATGCAGGTCTCCCTTTCTTCCCTCTTCTCTCCCAGCTTTCCACAACTCTCCCTCTTCCCACCTCTCCCCCTTCAAGAAGTCATTTTCTTAAATGCACTTCCTTGATTCTCCGAGGCTTATGAGGTACACCCATAGCCCTCTGTATTTACACTGATCAGAGCACTTTCTCACATTCGCCTGTGTCGTCTCTCATTAGATAATCAAATTCCTTGACAGCACAGACAATATTGGTGCTGTTGTAGCCATAGTACCTATTGCAGCATCTGACCAAAGGAGACAGAGTATTTAATGAATGGATGCTACTTCACTACATAGGCATGGGATAGTGATGTGGAAACAGTTTATCCTTATACGTGTTAAGAGTTTGCCCTTAATGCTGATAGGTATGTTGGCAAATCAGGCACTTTATGTAAACTGTCCTTGAGTCCACAGGGAAGGAAGGTGACCTGTATGAACAATGGCATCTGTCCAGCAATTATTCTTTGGGAACAGAACTTCAGGCTATTAAATACCTGCCTCGGTGTGATTGTGTGTGACTGTGAGTGTATGTATACTTAGGAAGCATAATTGCCCTCTGGAATTTCCACATGTGCGCAGGAGTAGGTGTCTCCCAGTCACCTTTGGATGAGCTAGTTTCTTTCAAATCCACAGGTGCCCACAGGCGACCCTAGCTCCTTACTTTGTAGTGGAAGGAAAGCTTGCTTGCCAGTTGAACACATGACATGAGACGCAGGATAAACTTGTCGAAAAGCTGCTCTTTCAGTGTCCTCCAGTTTTGAGGTTCTGCCTTATCTCTTGGCTGGGTTGTGGCTTGCCTGCAGATATTCTCTGTCTGCTTAACCATAAAACTATAAAGAAGGAAAAAAAGAGTAAGCAATCCACACTCACCCAAACGAAAGGGACTTGGTGCTTCAAACTATGCTGCCGTCTTATCTCCAATATTAATCGCTGGCTAAGAAAATTACCATTTGTAAGTCAAAGAGGGTGCAAAACCAGGTCTCGTGGTATGGGGCAACTAGTGCTTTTTAAAAAGAATTGGAAGGTTCTGAGACGTACCTCCCACAAAGGCCTTAGAATTAGACTTTACCTTTCTAGGATTTCTACAGCTTGGTAGCTCACGGATTTCTCCAGACACCATTGTTCAGACAGGAGAAAAACAAACTCTGCCAAAACAGGAAAGAGCCTAATTCACAAGGTGCAACCAAAACCACTCTGTGAACTCTGGGCGTTGTATAAAGGCCACGACGGGGCCAAAGAAAGAGGGTCAGGAGGTGAGTAAAATGAGACTGAAACAACCCAAGCTGAGCTCAGTTCCCTTTGCTGCCAACAGGCAGATCAGAGGCATGTAAAGGAAGCTGACTGAGCGCCAAAGACAAGGGCTGACCAAGCCTCCCTGGCGACCCTGGAGCCCTCCTGTGGGTCTCAGCTGATGAAAGGCTTGGCCAGCAACATACAAACACACCAGCTGGTCTAGCTGGCCTCTACGCCATGCTGGGACCCTAGCTTCAAGAGAGGTTCTTGGATAAAACCCTAATCCCTATATTCGGTTTTCAGTGGAATGTTGACAGGAACAGAAAGGTCCCTCCTGGAGCTTCAATATTCTTTATAACCCTGTTTGTTTAGTAACCACCCTCTGGAGAACTCCCACTGCTTTACAAACACGATTCACCTTACAGCTGGATACCATTTCTCCACCACCAGTTTGTTGGGTAAACCTGTGGTGGCTGAGCCTCTTGCCAGGAGTAAGTTTCTTACTTGGAGTGACTTGTTTTGAAGAAACATCCCCATAAATCAGGGAGGTTAGCACAATCTTGGGGCAAAAAATCATTAAGAAGGTGGGAAGGACAAGATACCTTGGCAAGACTTTAGACTGCCTCTGTTTCGCTTTGAAAGAACAACCCCAGATAGAATTTTATTTAGTTTGCAATATTGTGAAAGGGTGGAAACAAAGGTAAATGTTAGTTCTCAAAAAAAAAAAAAAAAATTCCTGCCGAACTAGGAACTTTTAGCACTTATCAGCAAAGAATTATATAGTCAAATCACCATATCTGTTAAAAAAATTGACTTAGGGAAAAAGACTACAAAAGTTAAGCTAGCACAAGACAGTATAACAGTTTACTAGACTCGGTCACGCAGATAGGTATCCCAAAACCTTCCATTAGAGAGACTTAAGTTCTGCCAGCAATGGCCAATGCAGAGGAGAACTACTTTAAGCAATCAAGCAAGTGCCCTACAACACATAACTGTGTGTTATTAACCAGTCCTTTCATTCCCTGGAATTTAAGATTTCTTTGTTATTAGTAGAGGTGGTGGTGGTGCTAGTGGTGTATGTGTGTAATTGGGCTTTTTTGGTTTTGGCCTGAATTATCTGGGAAATTGTTTCTGTTTTTCATTTTAATTTGCCAAGAAAACTAAGCTTTGGTTAGGTGGATGGATGAGGGCTACACACCTCTTCCTTGCTGCTGGCTCCACCTCCTGCACTTACAAACATACTCAAATCTGTTATTAACAAAAAGACTGTCCCCATCTATCCACCTAAGCTAGGGCTCTGTCTCTTTACTTTCTTGAAAACCTTGTTTATACCTACTGCTTCTACTTCATCATTCCCTAATGTTCTGCAATTTGACTTTACTTTTCTCAGCTTGCTGAAGTGATTATCTCAAAGGTCAGTAAATATGTCCGAATTGTTAAATATCATGGTCCTTTTGCAATAATCATTCCAAATGTTCATATGCCTGAAATATCTGAAACTGCTGACTTTTATCCTTCATAAAATTCTCCTCTTGGCTTCCAAAGATCTCGTTTTTCTTCAACCACTCCTCTCATTTCCTTCATGACTCTTCTCAATTCCCTGAACACAAAGAGTTTCCCAAGGAACTATCCATGTCTTGCTTCTCTTTTCTCTCTCTAGGAACCCAACGCCACAGTTTCAACTGCATCATTATAGAGATAACTAGGTCTTTATTTCTAGGTTTGAACTCTCTTCTGGCTTACTTTAAAAAAAACAGCCAACTAGAAACCTTCCTCCTCATGTTTTACAAGACCTGAAACTCACTATATCCAAGCTTTCCCTAACAAAAGTCACATATCCTCCTGTTTTATAAATGTTTGTGTTTCTCTTATTGACACCACTGTAGCCCGGTCTTAAAGATTCAGTCCTTCAGCATAATCATCTTCTCTCCTTTCTTCTTAAATTTATCCATTGCAGACCCCTAGGTTTTACCTCTGAAACGTTTTTAATTCATCCTCTCTTGCCATTCCTTCTGCCCTATCCCCTAGATAACCAACACAGAATCCAGGTCTGTGTAACCCCATCTCTCTCTGCTTCAATCCAGCCTTTCTATCACAGTCAACATATTTTTTTCTAAAGCAAAGATTACAGTCATATCACTCCCATACTTAAAAAATTTCAGTGCTGGGACCTCCCTACAGCCTGAGTTCAATCCCCTGCCAGGAAGCTGACCCACATGGCGCAGCAGACCTCACCTGACTCACCACCGCCCCGCACCTTTGGCCTACACCCCTGTTCTTCTACGCAAAAATAAAAATAAAATAAAAACCTCCAGTGCTTTCTTGTGTTCCCAGTAAGCCAAGTATACACTCCTCAACTTGGAATTCAAAAGTCCACGTGGAATGTCTCCAAATCATCTCTCCGGTCTTAATTTCAACTGCTCTTCCACATGTTTTTTCCAATCTGCCCTACCAGTACATACACTCACCCTAAGCGTGTTGATCCCCAGAGCCCCTTTTGGTAAAAAGGCTGCCCCCTCCTCCACCAAGCAAAATGGCATGTTTCTGCCAAAGGTCTACTTCAAATGCTGCCATGCCTGGAGGCCTCCTGTAATTCTATCCCTGCGTCACCCCATCGCGCCTTGCAATCCCCAGAAAAGCTTGCCTATCTGACTCGTCACTGAACTAGGCATACTTGTGCCTAGCCATTGCGTATTTTGTCTTCAAGCCCTGTAAAAGATTACATTTAAGGGGTTTGAGAGCAGGGACTAGAGCTCGCGCTCGTCTCTCCAGCGCACGCAGAGCGCATGGCAAGTATGCTAAGCAGCGTGGGCTCCAGGGCAAGGTGCTCCTGCGGCCCGTTCACCACCAGCTCGTGGTTCTAAGGAAACTTATGTGAATGAAGTGAACTGAAGCTCAAGGTCGGTGCCTCAGAGACAGACGTCCCAACCTCCCACAAACCCTACTCCAGGGCCCTGCGTCCACACCCACAATCCGGGTCTCCCTAAAGCTGCCCATCCTGCCGGCAGCCTCCAGCACCGCTTGCTCGTTCTGCTGGGCCAAGTGCAGTAGCGCGTCTTCTATGGTCTCTGTAGTAACAGCTCCAAACTGAAAGTCACTGAGGGAAGCCAATCTGGGCCTAACAGCTCTGTCCATTTTCAAAAGCCTTTTTGGACCCTCACGCGGCTCCCTGGACCCATAAATCGACCCACTTAGCTTCTCTCCAGAGCCTTTTGCCACACCCTGGGTTCTTTGGCCCCTCGGTGTTTGTCTTCTCCTCAAGTCTGAGGAAAACCCAGTTTGCACCAGAGCCTCGAGCCCTCTCTCGAGGCAGTGTTTTCCCGCCTCAACGGCTGGGGGCCCCTCAGCCAATCAGAAAGCACACCGTTTCTCCTCCCCCCCACCCTTTCCCCCCTCCCCCAGCCAGAAGCCGCACTGTTAGTGGACGGACTACAACTCCCAGCGTCCCCTGCGGCGGCCAAGGACTGCAATTCCCAGCCAGCCCGCGCCTCCGGACTGCGAAGGGCGGAGCGGAAGCATGGCGGCCCCGGGAGCTGGAGATCCCCTGGAAGCTAAGAGTGACAAGGCCCCTCTGGCTCAGCGCATCGATCCAACTCGGGAGAAGCTGACCCCTGCGCAACTGCAATTCATGCGGCAGGTGCAGCTCGCCCAGTGGCAGAAGACGCTACCACAGAGGCGGACTCGGAACATCGTGACCGGCCTGGGCATCGGGGCCCTGGTGTTAGCTATCTGTATCCAACCGAACTGTAGAATCGGGGAGGCAGTATACGGGGGCAGAGGAAGTGGGGTAGAGGGCAGTGAAGGGGTGGTGGAAAGAGCCTGAACTATGAAATTCTCCACCGCTTCTAAGGCTGAGTCAAGAGTTTAATTGTACGTTGTCATTATAAGTTGTTTTTTAAGTATGATGTATTAGTAATAACAGAGCCGGGGATCAGGGCTAAGAGCAGAGAGCAGAAGATGGAATCATGGCTTTGAGAGGATGATGGTAGGGCGTTAGGGAGTTTAGGAAAAGCTAATGTGCATTTTCCAAGTGGTTTCCTGAACCCGCCTCCCCAGATGGTTACACCTTCTACTCGGTGTCCCAGGAGCGTTTCCTAGATGACCTGGAGGAAGAAGCCAAAGCTGCCCGAGCCCGCGCCCTGGCAAGGGCATCAGGACCCTGATCCAGTTGAGCACTGCACACTTCCAACCTGCTGGAGCGCCTGACATGATGGGTGATGCCCCATAATCCTGTAGAAATGGAAACCTGTTCACAGCATTGCTGGTCTTGTTGCTAACCTTGGATGATAACTGAGCCAAAGAAGCCAGAGATTTATGCATTTCAAGGCCGACTTCACACTCAGTGTGGGGGCTGAGATTATAGTTTGTTTCCTTGTTTGAGAGCTGTGACCTTAACATTTCCCAAGCTTTCTGACTTTATGGTTTACCCCCTTCACCTGTCAGGGTCTTGACTGTTATGGGAATAGGGGTGGCAGCTCTGTGCAGTGTTAGAGCCTAAAGTGGGAAAGATGGATTCAGGTTAAGAAAATAAACCATGTCATCTCTCCTGGAGCCAAATAAGTGTGTTGGGACCGAGGGATGGCATGACACTTCGTGCTGGAAAGCTCCACAGGCAGTAGCTGGAGCAGTGGCATGCCCCAGGGAGCTGCTGTAAATGTTTAACTAGAATTACTTTTTCTTTGAGATTTTTCCACATGATTTAAGGGAAAGTTGTGGGAGGGAATGTCACTGGGCTGTTTGAGACTAAACCATGTTTTAGGGGAAGGAAGGTCAGTCACTTTTCTGCCCTTTATCCTCAAGAACAATACATCCTTACTCCAACTTGTCTGCCTTTTCCCATCCCTAGAGAGGTGGATGAAGGATGAGAGAGAGACAACCTTCCTTTGAATTTCTTCTGGGTCCTGCCTGTTTAGGTCTAAGGTGGGGTCTGGATGGGATCTTAGCTTGGTGAGGTGGATCACTGACTTGTCAGTTTCCTCATAAATGGCTGGCTGGCAGGATGCCAGAAGGTTGGGCAGCTTCTACCCTTACCTCCTATTGAAAGAGGAAAGTTCCTTCTAAATCTTTCCCTGCCTCACCCAGAACTGGCTTTCCCCCCAGTTCTTAAAGCGTAATGTATACAGATCCAGGGTCCTAGTTTCCAATATTTTTATTGGCTGCTGTTGATTCTGGTGTAAGAACACCCCTTCCGTTTGCCCATCAGGGACTGCACCCTCTAGAAGCATTTGGACTTGGGTGGGACTGCTTAGTGGTTGACCCTCAGCTGGCGAGGTGACAGGGATGAGTGTGGCAGGCTGTAGAACCAACACCTCTGCACCCAGCAAACAGTTCCCACGTTTGGCTTCCGTGTGGTGGAGCAGCACTGTCTATGCCCCTCTGGCCTTCTACTCTCTTGGTGCGGGGGCCTTCCTTGCGCAGTTCTGTTGGTCAGCAGATTCTGAGAGCACAAGCTCCATGGTGGTTCTTGGTGTGGGAGAGACACATGGCTTCTGTTCTGAATTCACTGGAGGGGGGAAAAAGGCACTGAAGAAACCTCCAGAATGGGAGGAAAATGAAGTTGCAACCAGTTACCATCCCCAGGCTCTCCCTCTCTTGGGCCCGCCCTCACCATCCTGCCAACATCCCCGGCGAATGTCACCCCCTTGCTTGCCCGCTGCTCCTGGGAGCCGGTGCTGCTGCCACTCAGGGAGTTCCTTCGCATGATGCCTGGGTGCAGGATGGGGAAGGAGAGCAGCACTGAATGAGGGAAGGGACCACAGGGAGAGGGAGGCTAGTCACCCCCAAACCAAGGGGCAGACTGCCAGGGTCTGGAATAAAGCCAGGTCAGTTGGGAAGGGAGACAGGAAAGATGGAAGCTGGGTGAGCACAGTCTCACCAGGGCCTGGGGCCTCTGAGCGCTGCAGGCTGTTTCGACGGGAGGTAGGGAAGCTGCCCTTGGAGAGGCGCCGCTGGCGGCTGGACAGCATAGCGGCTGGTGCCACGATACCCGGTGGGGGCTGCTTCCCAAGCCGGCTGTACAAGTCCTCGATTTCCTTTTTCTGTAGTGTCTGTAGTACCTCCACCTCTGACAAGTGCCTGAGGACACACCTGAGTGTGAGAGGGTAGCCGCGCGCTTCGCTTTCCCAATGTACCTCTTGTCCTCCCTCCTCCCCAAACTTACTTCTGCCGAAGACTCTGCAGCTCAGCCCAGAATTCCTCATCCTCCCCACTGCTCTCTGACTCCTCACTGCTCAGACACAGGTTGCTGTACGAGTAATTCACCCATACTGGGCTGGGGTGGCTCAGGGGTGGGGGGCTGCCCCCCACTCTGGGTTCCTTCCCATCATCCCCGTCCTCCTCAGTTCTAGCCCCCAGGCCTTCGGCTGCACGGTCACTCTCAGCCAGCGCTTCCCTGGCCTCTGGCCCACTTCCAGCACTATCTTCTGTGTCTGAGCTCTCCGAGGCCAGCTGAGGGCTTGGAGGCTTCAGGGAACCAGAGAGGGTAGAAGATGTTGGTTGCAGGGGAAGAGGCTCAGCTGGTTCCTTGGATGAAGTCACTTGGAAACGCCCGACAAGTTGGGGCTTTCCTTCTGTAGAGAGACAGGGGGTTGGGATGAGGAAGATTTATCAGTGGCTGGACACAAAGAGGACAGTGGTCAGAAGCCTCACCTTCAGAGATGGGTGCCAGTCTAGCTTCACCCAGCAGTGGCCGAGCTAGGTTTGGAGAGGCCTGCAAAATGTAGGTCCTTGAGGGAAATGATCTAGAATGGAGCCCACTTAATCATCCCTCTTGGTTTCCTACTCACCTCACTCTCCATCTCAGTTGTCAGGGGTGAAAGCCTCTCTCGGTCACAAGGAGCAAGGGGAGGGGGAGGGGGCAGGCTGGGGAGGGGGCCTGGAGGGGCTAGAGGAGATTGGGAAAGGAGCCCAGGGGACGGGGACAGCAGGGACTGGGCCACAGTCATCACAGCCAGTGAGAAGGCGCTAGCCAGAGAGAGGAGAGGGGCTGCTGTGGTGGCAGGCAGAGGAGAATCGGGGGGGTATGGAGGAAAGGAAGGAGGAGTCGGGGTAGCCTGGGAACAACTAGGAGAGAACGTGAGTGGGGAGCTGGGGAGAGAACTCTGAGGAAACTGAGAGGCGGGGAACTGGGAAGCACTGGGGGAAAATGGAAGTGGAGAGCTATGAGGGGGTGGAGAGAGATTTGTGGAGTCCTGGGGAGACACTGGGGAGACTGGGGAGGGGCTGTGATGACATGTGAGAGAAGCGATGGGGAAGACAGGGGCTCCAGGGGAAAAGGGAGTTTCTGGAGAAGATGGGGAGGTAGAGAAGGCTGCCCAGCTCCTCTGTTCCAGGGAGGTGCTGTTCTGGAGCTCTGCTGGGGGGAAGGCATGTTGAAATTCTAGTCCCTCCCAGAGCAACCCCAAGGGCTGGGACGAGCAGGAACAGGACTCTGTACGTACCACTGGTGGGGTCTGGGAGGACAGGCGAGGGCGCTGGCTCCTGAGGGAGAGAGAGGGGCCCTCAGTCATGGTGGGGAGAGCAGAATCTTGGGCGGCTTCAGTCTGGGGTTCTTAAGCTGGGACTCCTGAACGTCTAGGAGTCCATAGGTGGTCGCACGGGATTCAAAAGCGTGCATTTAGAAGTAAAGGGACATGATGTCTGTAACTTACTGTCAAGAGGTTCTGGGAAAATAATTTGTGCTCATGCATGGCGAGAGGAAGAGAAAGATAGTGCTGATGTGGCCGAACAGTTAACAGTTGGCAAACTGGGGCAAAATGTATTTAGGAGTTATTTCAGAATAATGAGTGAAAAGCTAAATAAGTGTGGAATACAGTTTTCTAGAACAAGGGTCTATGGCTTTCATCTGATTCTCAGATGGGGTAAGAGCCACTGTTTGTGGGTCCCAGAGATGAAGGGGTCTGGCATGGGCAGAATAATGAGCTTTGTGTAGAGTCCATTCCCTTAGAGGTGCCCAGAAGGGTCTAACCTGGGGAATTGGGGGGTCTTCAGCAGTCTCCACAGGGCCAGTATCTCTCCTCAGCAGGGTCTCTACTCGCTGGATAATCTCTCGGATCCGGCTTAGGAATCCGGCTCGCTCAGAGGGTAGAATAAACTCATTATACACCTGGCAAGGGTCAATAGGAAAGGGAAAGCGGATCAGTTATTCTACTCACCCCTCTCCCCCCCACCCCGGTCCTCGAAAACCAACCCTTCACCCTACTGTTCCCTGCCAGCCACCGATCCAGAGCAGCGTGAGCCTCTGCCGAGTGTTGTAAGGTGACAGGCAGCTCAGAGGGCAGGATGCTGCACGGCCCAGGTGCTGTTCATCACTTACCACCAACAGCAGCTTTCCGGGGTCTGTATTAACATCCCCATTTTAGAGTTAACCAACGCCCAGGACCACCAGCTTTGCACCCAGATCTCTAGGGTCAGGGCTTGAGGTCTTCCCACTGGGCCCGCATATGTTTTCAGATACAGTGCCTGTTCTTTTTTTTTTTTTTAAAGATTTATTTATTTATGCATACAAGCTGGGGTACAGACCAGAGGCATGGGGCGGTGAGAGGGTTCACCAGAGACAGAGTGGGGAGCAGAGCAGGCAGATCAACGGAAACACACAACTGAGGGGAGCAGGGGACGAGGCAGGAGAGGTCTGCTGTGCCATGTGGGAATCTCCCTGGCCGGGAGTCGAACTTGCATCGCCACTGCCATCAGCTCCACAGCGCAGCGCCTAACCACTGTGCCACCGGGGAGGCCCCCGGTTCCTGTTCTTCTAAGGTTTAAAAAGTATACCAAACAGCATCCCCCCAAAGTTAAGTAAAAATAAGGCAATAAATGTAAATGTCATAATTCCACCAGCACAAACTGCGCCAGGCATCGTGCTTGGCACTGTGAGTACAGGGAGACAAGGTCCCGGCCCCGAAGAAGCCCAAAGCGCAGCGGAAGGTTTACAGCTGTCGGCAGAGGAAAGTCGGCCCACGGAGGGTGAGGCATTTGTGATTAAGATAAAAATGCTGTTCCTGACAACACTGGGCAGATGTTCACGCTTGTTCTGGATGGGTGGCTGGCAGGAACAGTGGAGTGAAGGGTTGGTTTTCCAGGAGGGGAGGGGGGGAGGGCGTGGGGAAAGGGCAAGGGAGAGTTATTTAATGGATAGTTTCAGATTTGCAAGAATAAAAAGTTCCAGGGCTGTGTCACAACAATGAATATATTTACCAGCCCTGCACTGTTCACTTACACAGTTAAGGTGGTACATTGTTTTTTTTAATAAAAAAGAACTGTTCCAAAGAGAACTGGTCATACCACCCTGGGGGACAGGAAGCTTGGATGGCTGGGCCTGGAAGGGTGAGTCAGAAAAAGCAACTCTTTACCCCTACCAGATGTACTTCTCCCAGGGGATGTTGTATCATTCACTTCTCATACATAGCAGATCACTTCTTGTTAATTACATATCAGAACAGTGTTGCAAAATAAGTATTATCACCTGTACTTCCCTGATGAGTAATGGAGGTTCAGGGAGGTTGAGAGACTTGCCCAAAGCCCCAAAATTGGTAAACAACAGCTGAAATTTGAACTCAGGAGGTCGGTGAAAGCCCACCCTTTCCTCCACCACACCGGTCAGGAAGAACAGGGCTGTCAAGGCAGAGAGAACAGCACAAATACTAGCTCTGCCTGAAAGAGCATGGCACATTCACAAAACAAACTTATCTGGCTGAGAGCACTGTGAACTCCATAGCCCACGTCTCAGAATTTGGAGCTTACTCTTAACCACAGGAAGCTTTTGGGGGTCAAAAAGCAACAAGGTCAGCTCTAAGTCTCAGTAGAATTGTGCTGCAGAACAGTGGAGGGTGTGCTGGGAGGAAAGCAAAGGGACCTCTGCAAGGAACCTTGCAGAAACCAGGGTGACTGGAGGAAACTCTGGAAGGGTCAAGTGGCTCGATGGGGAAGGTGATAAGCCGCATGCCAAGTGATATTCTGTCTTTGTTCCCGACACAGTAAATGACAGGACAGGAGAAGCATTCGAGAGTTCCCAGAGCCTGATATTTCTCCCATTTCCTTCTCTTCTCCACCCCAGAGGCTGGCATCCACTACCCTACTCCACTGAAACAGGTCCCCACAAGGACTTTCTTCTGACTGAAACCAGCACACTCACCACCATCATCACCCTATACAAGCCAACTTGAAACTCACTCAGTTTTTACTGTCACCTTATGGGCCAGCTCCTACCTCTCCGGCTCCATCTCTGTGTCCTTCAATGACGTATCTCTCCCCCCAGTGCTCAGTGAGGAATTGGGGGTATCCACTGAGATACACTCTCAGGCCCTCTACCCCTCTGGCTTTGCAGGTCTGTCTCCCTAAACTCTCAATCCTCTGCTGCTTCTTCCTAAACCTACCTCTCTCCCTAGTCCTGCCTGCCCCTTATCTTGCCCCTATAAAGCATCTTATCATGTCTACCTCTCTGTAATTCAATTTCAACCTGACCCTTGAAAAATAACTTTTCATTTCCAACATCCTCTGTCCTTTGGTGGTCTAGTCCATCATTTCCTCCAGCCACGAGTCACCTTGACATCCCTTCTCCCTACCTCCTTGTCAGAACAACTCAGCAAATATTTTCCGACACCTGTGTGTCGATAATTACTGGATTGCAGAGTAATTTATTTTTCTGAAGCAACCCCTTTTCTTCTCACCCCTGCCGTGATAATCCTTTCTTTTCTTGATCCACATCTGGCTTCTTATATATATATATATTTTTAAAGATTTATTTATACAAGCTGGGGTACAGGCTAGAGGCGTGGGGCGGCGAGAGGGTTCACCAGAGACAGAGTGGGGAGCAGAACAGGCAGATCAGAAATATGCTGCTGAGGGGAGCAGTGGGCGAGGCAGGAGAGGTCTGCCGCACCATGTGGGATTCTCCCCGGCCGGGCGTCGAACCCGCACCACGCACTGCCGACAGCTCCACAGCGCAGCGCTTAACCGCTGCGCCACCAGGGAGGCCCTGGCTTCTTATATTTACCTGCCCCCTATCTCCAGCCCCCTCCCACATCCCATGGCAGAATGAAAACTTATTTTCACCATGTTAATTCTTAAGACTGTCTATAATCTGGCCCCACTCTACACACCTGCACGATTCTACAGGAATCCCTGGCTCCACTAACAGCGGTCTCTTCACGAAACTCCCAGTCCCAATATTCTAAGTCACTCTCTCCTTCCATGCCTTTGCTTATGCTGTACGGCCACAAGACACGCTTTCTACTCTTCACTGCCATTCTTACCCACTGGTCAGGACTTGCGTAAATTCTACCTCTGCCCCCTGCAGCCCCATCCCATGTTTTACTTACAGCCACACCATCACGTCTAGCGTGCACATACCGTATATACCCTGTTTCTCACTCCAGTGAAGAGCCAAACTTCATTAAATAAACAGACATTTCCCTAAAGTAAGGGTCGAGCGGTCTCCAGTGTTACTGCACTGAGCGCCTTCCAGTGCTTTCAAGTACCCTTGTTGTTGTATAGGGGTAGAGGATTTCAGCACCAGGGGACATCAGGAGGAAACTGTTGTCCCAGACCTGAAGGATCTATCCCATCTCTTGCCCTCACCATGGCAGCTGCAATCTCTTCTGGGCTGTCCCCATCCAGATCAAATCGGAAGGTCACCATCTTGCTGTTGTGCGTCTGCAGCTGGCACTCAACCACTCTGTCGTTCTGGTCTGAGACCTTCGGATTCAGATCAGCAGAGGAGAGGAGATCAAGTCCTTTATCCTCATCACATGTCCCCACCCCTCTCCAACCAAGTGACACTGGCCAGATGAACAGGAGAGAAACTGATTCTGACTTCAAAGTCTGGTAGTCGAAACTAATCTAGCTGCCTCTTGTCACAAACTGCAACTCCCTTTTTTTTTCCCCCACGCCCCGATAGGTCCCTCCTACCCTATAGATTATTCCTCATCTCCTGTGACCCTTACACTAGTGACCCGAAGCCGGGATCGGGGTCTGCGCCGGGGATTTCTCCCTGGGGGTCTTCTCATCCGTCCCATCCCTTCTCCCACGTCGCTAAGGCCTGATGCTGCATCTGAAGCATAGCTAGGAAAGGGATGGAGAGAGGGGTGTCAGAGCAGAGCAGACACGGGGCTCTCAGAGCTCTGTCTCAACCCTGTAACTCAACTCAGACCAGAACTTACCTGTCTCCAGGGGGAAAGTCACTGCCAGGGCCAGAACGTGAAATGGATAGGGCAAATGCCTGAAATAAGAAGTGAGTTTCGTGAGCTCAGAGGGAGGTAATTGCTGGCATCCAGGAGATACTATCAGGGATACTGGAATGCTGGGGAGATGTAATTAAGGAGGATGATGACAAAAGTGGAGGATTATCAGGGACATGGGACCAGATAATGGGGCTGGATTTCATAAGGAGGGAAACAGGTCATAGGTTTGGAATGGCTGGGAGCCCCCACCCCAGGTGACCCCTCTCACCGAGGGCAGGTGGAGATGGGGCTCAGCAGGGCTGGATGGCACCCCAATAGGGGGCTGAAGGGCAGGGTCTGAGGCATCCAGGAAGCCAGAGGAGCTGAGGTAGCCATCAGTCTCGCAGTCCGCTGGTGGGGGAGGGAAGGAGGGGATCAAAAGAGAGTAACGGGGTGTGTTGGCAGAGGAGGGGGCTGCCTGCAAGGAGGGAGATGGGAGAGTTCTTTTCCAGAAGTGGCTCCGTGGCTACAAGTGGAGCTCAGGTTAAGAGGCAGTGCTGCTGGGGGACAAGGCCAAGGGGTTTGGGACCTAGATTCTAAGATGAGGGGTGACTTACAGGTGGTAGATGAATAACTGGCATGGCGGAACAGGAAGGGCTGATGCTGGTCTGCCTCTGGCTCCTCAGACTCAGGGGAGAAGACACTGGGGGGACCAGGAACCATGGGGCCAGTTGCTGGCGGGGGTCCTGGCACAGGGGGGAGGGTCTCCAACTCCCTAGCTTTGCGTAGCTTCTCTCGCTTTCGCTGGATGGCAGCAACCCGTTCACGTACTGCACGGGCCACTGGCTGGTAATCAGCTTCGCAGACTAGGCCCAGGGCCACCTGGAGTTGAGAGGGTGAGGAACACAGTTTGGGACCCTCCTCAAAGACCCATCAGGATATCTTTTTGTGGCCTCCAAGATACGAGAAGACGGGAACCAATACTGACTGATTGCCACCGTGTTCATTTACAGCAACTATATTGCCGTCATTATATCCTCCTGTGTAGGTCTTATTAACCCCATATTAGAAATAGGTAATGACCCATTCATGAGTGCATGGTTATACAGCTGGGTCAGGCGGTCTCAGCTGGAGTGGGCTGGGGGAGGAGAGGCATTTGGCAGTATCTAGAGATATTTTTGGTTGTCACAACTGGAGATAATCTAATCAGTAGACTGGCCCATGGATTCTTCTCAACATCCTACAATGACCATGACCATGACCCCCCACCAAAGATGTCAACAACATTAAGGTCAAGTACACCTGTAAGTAATGGATCCAGATCAGATCTCAGGTCAGGTCTGAATGCCGCCCTGGAGACCATCTGAAATGTGCCACATTTCAAACACACTCTCGGATTCTTGACACAGACCCACCACAGAAGAGCCCCCGTTTCAGCTGCCATTTTTCTATCAAGAATCTCGTATTCCCCAACACCCCCACCCCCCGCTCCTGTCAGGCTTCCTAATCCAGCCCCCATGCTTCTACCCCTGTGCCTCGTACCTCCCATGTATGCCCCTCATGGTCCACCATTACCTCCGTATTCCTCTCACATGAGCTTTGCTGGGCATATAACGGAGGTGGGGCGGGGATCTGACTTCAACTCCACTAACCTGAGTATAAATTTGACTCTGCCACTTATTTGCTTGGAACTTGGCAAGGTAGTCAACCTCTCTGAGCTTTCACTTCTTCATCAATAAATCAGGATAAACTCATTCCACTTAGGGTTGGTAACAACAATCAAAAGCATGTAAAAGTACTCTAAGTCAAGTAGGGACTGGGCTACTGAGGCACCAAGCACTGCAGAGGTAGAAAAATCAATAAACAGTCTCTGCCCTCAAGGAGTTTAGTCTAGTGGAGGAGAAAGACAGGAAGATATCTTGACATAAAACAAGTGAGCGGTGGGTCCTGTAGTGGAGGACTTGCTGAAGTGAAAAGCGGCATTTAATTTTGACTCTAGAGGGGACAGACTTCCTAATACTGATAGTTGCGGGTATGAGGAAAGAAAGAAAACACCAAGGGGAACTGAAACAGTGAAAAAGAGAAAAACAAATAGATAAATCGGAGAGAAGGACATCCCAGGAATACCAGACCAGCAGGAAGTAAAGCAGGGAGGTTGGAGGACCCAGGGTTCTGTAAGCGCGGGCGGCCAGGACGCCTGGTGTGAGCACAGGTGGGCGAGGGCGAGGGGCGGGCAAGGGCGAGGGCGGGTGGGGCAGGGAGACACTTGCAGAGAAGCGAGAGGGCCGGCTCAGGGGCCTCTCCCGCCCCAGCCTCGTGGCCTCGGCCCCTCAGTTCTGTCCTCTACTCACCATCTCCTGTGCCACCTCCTCGGCGGCGTCCCGGCCCAGCTGGAACAGGAACTCGATGGCCTGGTTGTCCCGCGGGCGTCCCCCACGCCGCGCATCCTCCATGCGCAGCCAGAGCTTGAGACCCTGTTTCTCACCGTCGTCCTCCTCCGCCAGCTCCACGTGCACGCCGCGCTCCTCGCGGAAAAAAGCATGAGCCAGCAGGTCCTGGATGGTGAACCTGAAGGTGGGTGACGCCACGGTGAGCCGAGTCCCATTGCCGCCAGCCCCCCAACATCCTCACCATGCCCCTTGTAGCCCACCTCTCATTCTTATCCGTGCGGATGCAGCCTTCAATGATCTCCTTCACCTCAGGCATCTTCACTTTGTAGAAGCTGTTGGGCTTTGTGCCCTGGGGGAGGGGGTTGCATGAAGCCTGCGGTCTTTAGCGCCCCAGACTCGACCCACCCTCCCCACAACGCCCAAGGCAGCGACTCCTGCAGTTGTAAAAGAGCCCGAATGCTACTGAGAGGTTTGATTTCAAATCCTATCCTCCTCTCCCCCCAGTTACCACTGTGTGACCTTGAACAAGTCTCCCACTGGGTGGGTGTATGTAAAACTGAGGGCAGAACTTTCCCTTACTCCCCTCGTGGAGCAGCGGTAAGGGTCCTAGGGGAGATTGGTGAAATCATTTGTAAACTCTAGGGGGCGCTACACCCACCATTCTCCTTAAAATAACTTGTACTGGAGGCGAGCATGAGCGCATCCAATATCCTGCAGTGTTCACCAGGGCACCTGCCCTGCTTTCATTAAAGATCATTGACAGAGGACTGGTTGGAGCAGGAAAAAGGGCGAGGAAACTAGAATTCCCTCTCCTCCCTGCTCCCTCTCACCGAAGTGACCTTGCGGTAGATTTGCGCAGCATTCTGGCACTCGGAGTAAGGATACTCGGAGGTGGCCATCTCCAGCATGCACATGCCAAACGCGTACACGTCCACGGCCTCATCATACTTTTCTTCGTACATCTCTGGGGCCATGAACTCCGGGGTACCTGTAGGTTTCACGGCAGGCATTAGGCTGCAGGGCCTCCCTTCTGACTCCATCGCTCCCCTCAGGCTGGCAGAGGCTGGGCAGCTGGGGGCAAGCCCTGCAAGTTCTGCATTGCAACTGACCAGTCCTTCCCCACCATGTGGGGTTGGGGGGAGGGAGAGAGGCCATAGGTCTTCTAATTCTGTGGACCTCAAAGGACCCTGCTGAGAGGAGGGGGGCCCCAGGCTCTCTTCTGACGAGAGGAAGTAGGAATGGCAAGGACCCTCCTGGAGGGAACACACCAATGACACTCTTGGCAAAGGAGGCCCGCTTGAGGGTGGCCAGGCCCAGGTCGCCGATCTTGACGGAGCCAGAAGGGCCTGTGATAAAGACGTTGTCGCACTTGAGATCCCGGTGCAGGATTGGGGGTACCCGGGAGTGTAGAAAATGAAGCCCCCTCAGGATTTGGCGGCTCCAGCGCTGAAGGACTCGGGGCTTCATCTCACGGAACCGCCTCAGGTATCTGGGAGAAGAGGCATAGCCAGAGTCTGGTGGGGGCCACACAGGCAGGGAAAGAGGGAGCCGCCACTGGGCTGTACCTCCAGCTCCCTAAACCACCATTTAGACATCTGCCAGCATTCTAGGCAGAACTCTACTTTGCTCCAGGGAGAAACTGAGTTGGGGGTGTGGTAGGTAGACAGGAGGTTACAAAATGGGCCAGGCAGTAAATCACAGAGGGCAGGGGCCAAGGTGCCTTGGGAATGCAGGAAAGGATGACTAACTGCCCAGTGCATGGGGTAGGGCTTCACAGAGGAAATAACTTTTGTGTTGCGTCTTGAAGGAGAGAAGGGTGAAAAGGGGAAGGAATGGAGACTTTCCAGGCAGGCAGGACACCATGCTCAAAGGCACGGAGACAGAAAGTGAGAGGGCAGGCTGGGAGGAGGTGCTGGGAAATCTGTTTGCCTGGAACTTGGGTTGAAGATCAGGGTGGATCCTAAAGATTTTGTGAGCTGATCAGCGAGTGCGGACTTCATCCCAAGGATAGTGGGAAACTCTGAAGGGGCTCTAAAGAGGGGGGTGAGAAGGTCAGCTTTCCCATGGAGACAGATACCCCCAGGCTGCAGGAAGACAAGATAGCATGGAGAGGGGCAGGCTGGGGAAGGTCCTTTAGGAGGTTACTGCAGGAATCCAGACCAGTGACGTGGCAAGAGGATGGGCAGTGAAAGAGCAGTGGGGAGACATAAGGACTTGGAGACAGACAGGTGGGGGGTGAGGAGGGATCTGGAGAGATGCCCGAGTTTGGTCTGGATTGTTAGATGCTGCCATTCTCCAAGGCAAGGACGTGGGAAGGGTGGATGAGAGATAGCGAGCTTGGATTTGAACCTGGGTGTAGAGTTTGAGGAGGCTGGGAGAAGTTCCAGAAGTGGGGACCTCCCGTCACCAGCCCTCCCACCCCCACCACCAGGCGCAGAGCTCACGTCTTGAGCGTGCCCGAGGTCATGAGTTCGGTGACCAGCACGATGCAAACCTGGCCCCTCAGCACCGACTTCCATGAGTCATAGAAGCGGACAATATTGGGGTGCTGCAGTCCCTTGAGCATCTCCACCTCCTCTGAGAATCTCTGCCGCTCAGCTCGAGATAGTTTCCGGGTCTGTGGGGTGGGAGTTATACACACGTCAGGCCCAGAACCCCCATGGAGAAGGAAATGGGGGTACACAGGGTGGGGCCAGAGGGAGAGGTGAGGGTTGGAGCAGAGAGGGTTAGAGAATTGGGGCTAGGACAGTGAGATTGCTCTCTCAACTGGCTGTAGACCCCGAATTCCTGGTCCACCCCTTTGAGTTGCTCCAACGACACTTCTATCCTGGGCCTGGGGCCACCTCTTGGACCCCCACTGGACACAAGCGCCTTTATGGAGCCAGGTCTGGAAGCCCTGAGCTCAATAGCGCCTTTGTGGCAGCCAGGGCCAGCCGTGTGGAGGGAGGGGGTGCCCCAGTGCTTGGCAGTGGGCAGGCAGCAGGCGGATGGCGAGCAGAGAATTGGGACCGGCAAGGGGGTTGGCCCCAGAAACTGGTAACTGCTCGATCCAGACAGGAGGCTGGAGGGCTGTAGAGGGAGGTAAAGAGAAAGAGAAAGGATCCAGGACCAGGTGCCAGGAGACTGCCCCCTGTCCGTTCTGCCCAGTCTCATCTCCCTCCCCCACCACCCTCCAGTTTGGCTGCCTCTCCTTGCTTGGCCCAGAGCCTGGGGCGCGGCACTGGCAGGCACTAGGGGTGAGCCCAGTGCCAGAGCTCCAGGGGAGGACCCTTCCCCCAGGCTCTGTCCCCCAGTCTGAATTGGACTTAAGTGGGTTCTCCCTGGTGGGAGAAAGGTCCTGCAAACCACTGTTCCCCAAAGCCTACAAAGTTCAGATATCTTTGAGTCTGGGAAGGCGCAGCCCAGGTAGGCAGTGGAATAAGGAGCAGGACTGGACTCAGGCCAGGGCTAAAGCTGTGTCCCCCTCCCCCGGCTATGGAGAAGTCCAGAAGTCTAACTGCTCAGGCAGGGACCCAGGAGGGCCCCATCCCACATTAATTGCCCGAAATTTTCAGGAGGTGGAAGGACCCTGCCCTAGCTCTTGGCCTCATCATCGCAGCCTCCTAATCCAGAGTCACTGAGGGGGCAGGAGGACCAGGGCCCCACTGAGGGTCCGAGGATTTCAGGGAAAGGAGAGAAAGAGACAGTGAGCAACCGCTGCAGAAAAGTGGTGAGGCCAGCCCCCTCGTTTGTACTGGCTCCCCATCCGACTTCCCATCCTATTTTCCAGCTCTCCGAGTAAGGAGGCTTTAAACTGGGGATGTCCAAACCCATAGGGGAGCCGCCAGATACCACCTGCTTCGGTTTCTCTTTTAGCAGCCCTTAGTCAAATTCGCGGATGCTCAGAGCAAGGGAGAAAGGAGCGTCTGGACATTTCACTGGAAAAATACATCCCTCCCTCGCTGCTGTCCCCTGGGCGTCCCATCCCGACTTCCTAAAGGTCCCGTCCCGAGGTGTGCGACCGCGGAGGTACCCAGCCACACCTGCAGCTCACACCAGGCCACCTCCACGGTGGTGTCTGTGTCCAGCCCTCGATACACCGTCTTGAACGAGCCACGTCCAATCTCGATGTCAAATTTAAGGTATCGGCCGTCCGGGGACGTTGCCACGGCCTGGGTCTCCGTGTCCTCCTTTTCCTCCTGTTCCCGCTGCCGCTCCAGGGCCTCGGCTTCGGAGACCCTCGGCGGTTCCCTGGAACCGGGGCCTCCCGCGGAGCCCGCCGGCTCCAGATCCGTGGAATCCGCAGCTTTCACTGGGGCTCCTCCGGTCCATGTGCTCTCTGGGGGCTCTTTGGAACTAGGCGGTGGGCTTCCCGGGGGGCCGGGACCAGCCGCGCCCTGAGGATCAGGGGACTCCGAAACGGAGGAGGCTGACTGGGACCAAGAGCTCAGCAGCCCCAAGTCGACTGAGCTGCGGCGGCTGAGACGGGAAGAGCGCGGCCGGGGCTCAGCCTTCCCGGAGAAGCGGCGCACCCGGCGAGGAGGGGGCCCCAAGCGGGGCGGCCCCGAGGCGGCGAGAGGCAGCGGGGGCCGCAGAGCCAAGTCGGCCTCTGCCTGGGACATGGGGACCGCGGCCTCTGGAGTCGGGGGTGCCAGCATGAGGAAGAGCTCGCTACCGCAGAGCAGTGAGCGGGCGGCTGGAGAGGAGGCGGCCTGACAGGGGCACGGGCGGGCGTGCAGCTCTCTGGCCGAGCAGCTGGGGCCCCAACCCCGGGCTTGGCTGCACCGCCGCCCCGCCCCCAGCCCCGCCCCCGAGCGCCCCCCCCACCCCCGCCTTTAACCACCTCGGCCGCCCCCCCCACCGCGAGCTGTGAGGCTCCCGGTGCACAAGTCCACACCTCAGCCGCCCCGCCCCCGGCCCTGCCCCGCCCCCACCTCCCGGGGCTCTCGCTTTCAGTCCCATTCCCGGACCAGAGGGGTGCGAGGCGGTAGGTGTGCTCCCGCACTGGGTGCGCAAACTGTTTGGGCTGGGGGGAAGGGGCAGGAGGAAGGGGACAGCGCGACGCTGGGACTGCGAGGAAACTTGACCACGGCTCCCGGCTCTACAAAGGGGGGTGGTTAGGGGGAGGCTACCACCCGCCTGCAGGCCCCAGATAAAACAGCGCTACTCCTTCCCCGTCGTCCGGAGGTGCCCCAGGCCGAACACGCCGAGGTCAACGCAAAGGTTCGGTTTTCTCCAACGCGCTGGCCCTCGGCTGGGGCACAAGGATGGGTGTGTGCACCGCAGGGCAAGTCCCTCCCCCCCGCTAAGGAACCGGTCACCCATCGCCTCCGCCCCTCTACCTCGACCGCATCCTGGCCCTGGCCAGAGCGACTGTTTTTGCTATGTGGGCCCTCTTTCCTGCCTCTCACGTTTGCCAAAGTTCCCAATAAACCAAAGTCCATATCCGGTATGCTCCCCCTCAGCCCCCCTTGGCCTCGACTACCCCACCCAGACCAGGGCAGGAGGGAGGGGCTTCGGAGCAGTTCAGGACTTCAGGGGGAGATGGTGAGGGAAAGGGAAGCCATTAACTTAGTCAGTTCAGAGACAGAAAACAGGCTGTCCCCAAGCTGTCTTCCATCAGCACTCCCCGCACAGCCCACCCAGCAAACGCAAAACCACAGGCTTAGCGAGCCAGCCAGTGCTGGAGGACATTTTCATCGCTCTCCTAGGCTGGGATTCACTCAAGAGTAACACTTCATGGTCCTCCAGGGGCCCATTCCAGTAGTACATTCAAAGGCACACAGCGGGGTTGAACTTTTTAATATCATAAATCAGTGTTCTGCCCTGCCCTTCACTGCCAGGCCCCACTTGGGCCTCTTATCTTCACACCACCTGGAAGGCTGCCTGCAGCCAGGGCTTCCCCCATCCCCTGGGAAGGATCCAGCACCAGCCTGAGCAGGGGAGGCAACAGCAGCTGAGGAAGTAGGAGGGGGAAGAGACAGACACTTGTGCAGGTGTGTGTGTGTGTGTGTACTTACTTGTGTGAACACACGTAAAGTGTTAGGTTTACAGAGCCTGTCCCAGGGCTAACCTAGGATGGGAGCAGAGGTGGGGCAAGGAGAAACAAATCTGTTCTCCCTGGCACCTCATCCTCACCCTACCCAGGGACTGACACATGGGGTACATGGGAACCCACCCCTGGACTAGAGCCCTTTTGAGTCTGGTGGAGTCACAGATCCAGCCTGTGGGGACACTGGGTCTGTCTCCCTTTGAAAGCCCTGTGAGGGTAGGAGGTAAGAAGGGGCGACAGGTCTCTGCTAGAAGAACTTGACGCCGCGGCCATCACTGACGGTAATGATTTCGGCTTTGTGCTCCTGCTGCAGGGCCTGCAGAGCTCGCAGTAGGGTTGCCTCGTCCAGCCCATGGAACTCTGGCCAAGGAGAAATGGGCAGTGAGGGACAGTCAGTAACTTGGAGCCCAAGACCTAGGAGAGTTGTCTGGCTGGAAGCTGAGACCTCATGAGGCCAGGGTATGCACATGCCCTCTACACTTGCAGCCACCACCCATCCTTCCTGGGCACCCCTTAGGAGTAAGGGGTGGAAGACAGTCTGAGTCAACATGAAATCAGTTCATGTTTATTTCCCCCTTCCTGGTCTTTTGTCAGACTCATGTGCCCTCACCCATTAGTGTCTGATGCAAGTGAGTGACAGCATTTGCTGTGGGCCACAGAAAAGACCTTGACGATCAAGCCTCAGGAGGTAAAGGCCTTTGTCACTGCTCACTGTGTTCAGGGTCCAGGGTCGCTAGTCACACATCTGTACCCATCATAAAGTATATACAGCATAGCCACACCTCTAGCCAGGAGACATCTTAAGGTTCAGCACGGATATGTACCCTTTCCTAGTTAAAGGGAACAAGGCTTGGGCCAAGGGCCAGCTGAGCATCTGGAGATACAGCAACACACTACAGGGAGATGTGAGAGACAGGAGGCAAGCCCTAACAGGCCTGCACACCACCTCGTCCCCTGCGGGAGCCCAGCTCAGTTCAGGAGCTTGCTTTCTAAGGAAGTCTCCCGCTCTGCTCAGTCTGAGTGGTGGGCTGGGCAAGGCTGCAGCGCTGAAGTCATGGCGTGATGGTGGGAGTAGCAAGCAGAGGCCTGCAGGGCGGGGGGGATGGCCAAGAACTGTGACTCTGTTGGGGCAGCCAGGGCCTGGCAGAAAGGGGAGGCACCCCTTTCGCCCAGCTAAGAGTGGAACTTTCGGTGATCCTGGGGTAAGAATGTGCAGTCAGAGATAAAAGAGCTGAGAGAGCAGCACTTACGCTATGTAAAAACCAAACACTATACAAATCCTTGCCTGGCCAGAAACCAAGTATTTAAAAGGGCTGGGAGTGGGGGTGGAGATGTTGGCCCAATCCCTTCAGCTGCCGCCCACAAGTCTTGAGCCCTCTATAAGAATAAAGGGTGAAAGGAAGCCTGAGTCAGCAAGAAGTGAGATTCAGGATTAATCCCCTGCTCTGGTTCCTCATTCAGAATCTACACCAGTAATTCTTAACTTTTCACAGGTCACAGATACTCTTGAAGATCTTGTCATATGGACACTGTCCCTAGAAGGCACATACACCCACATAAAATTTGGGAGGGCTTCTGCACAAGAATTCGGGTGGTTTTGAAACTTTGGACATGGGTTAAGGACCTCTGCATTTTGTAGTACTTGGAATTTAGGGGCAGAGAAATTCTCTGAATATCCCTGAATGTCAATTAAGCAAGGATTAGAGGGGGATTCAAATGTCAAACTGGGGGAAAGGCATTACCCTCATCCTCTGTGTCTTCCCCATTGGTCAGTTCATACAGGGTGAACACGGAGTTATTCTGGCCACTCCTGGACACCTATGGACACAGAAAAAAAGGACTTAATAAGAACTGAGAATCTCCAGGGAGAGGGTAAATTGCCAGCTCCACCTCTGTGATCCAAGAATGGCACCTATTCCCAAACCAGGGCTCAGTGGCCCTCTGAGAGGAGTGGTATAAACCACAACCCCTACAGGCGCTATATTTATACGTGTATGCACTAATTCAGAACCCCTGAACCGCAGGCGTTCACGTATCTGAGGGGTGAGCTCTCACTCTGGTTGTTTTCCTGTTCGTGAAGGGTGGTGTAGCTGCTATATTTGGATTGTTGACTCTTCTTCCCACTTCACTCCCTGGAGAATATTTAGGGCTGGTGGTAGCCAGGAATTTGGGGGAAGGAGTTTGCCCCCAAACCCCTAGTGGTTCAAAATGTCTCATTCCTGTTGAGGACAGCCCCATATGGGAGCAGTGGGGGAGGGGCCAGTTCCCCCCCCCCCCTTACTTTCCCCATTTATCTTCTGTGGCCAGAGTTTCCAGCCAACAATAGTATTGGTGGTTCCCAGTCCAGGCTTCTCCAAACATGGCCTCACCTAGCCTCTGGCCTCCTACAGACCAGAAGTGCTACTGCAACCTAATGCAGAGACTGAGTCACTTGCCTGGAGCATCAACGCTTCCCCTCTCTTGCCCCCTCCCACTTTGCTCAGTCTGGATCTGGAAACATGGTATGTGCTGAACACAGACATAAAGCTCCTTGCCATGGGTCACTGTGGCAGAACAGTCTCACCCACTGATAGATGAGTTTCCCCCATTCTTCCGGCCTCCGCCACATGATCAGGAAGCTAGACTTGTTCTTATCCAACCACTCCAGGTTCCCTGTAAAAAGAATACTTATGAAAGCCTCATGCTCTAAAATGGGACAAAAGGCAAAACCCAAGGTGGAACAGAGTGGAAAAGACTCAGCTTTGAGGATGAGAAATGCAAGGTTTGCTTTCCTATTACTATCTACAAGACATCCTTTCATCTTCTACTTCTCTTCAGGTCTTAGGGCACAGGTGGAGAGGCCTCAGTTTTGTATATTTTGGGGAGAGGTGTGAAAAGATCTGGGGCATTGGACTGCCTACTGTACAGAACACTCTGGAGGAAAAACGGTTGCTACAGGGAAAAGACTTTTGCTAATCTCTTCTGGGGAAAACCCAACTATGAAGAAAAATAAGGAATCTGGGAAACAACCCACCTTTCTTCCTCAGTTCCTCTAGTACAATCTGGATTGATTCCACAGGGAGCTTTCCTGGTTTAATGTTAAGGGACTGGCATTAATGGAATGAATTGGGTGGGATAAACTTTCTCAGAGTCAGTCTCATGCTGATAACCACCTGCCCCTGTCCTCCCCCTCCCACACACGTATGTGCCATTAAATTTCCCAGTGGGATATAAACCGGTATTTTCTGGATACTTGGGGTGGGGGAAGTAAAGAGAAACTAGTTCAACTAGATGGAACAGCTTTAGAAAACGAAAGGTACTACCATTCCCCCTCACCCTCTATCCCCTCTCCTTCCTTCAGCCTTTATCTCTATCTTAAAATTCCTATTTTAAGGGCCTCCCTGGTGGCGCAGCGGTTAAGCGCTGCGCTGTGGAGCTGTTGGCAGCGGTGACGCGAGTTCGACGCCCGGCCAGGGAGAATCCCACATGGTGCGGCAGACCTCTCCTGCCCTGCCCGCTGCTCCCCTCAGCAGTGTATCTCTGATCTGCCTGTTCTGCTACTTGCTCTGTCTCTGGTGAACCCTCTCGCCACCCCACACCTCTGGCCTGTACCCCAGCTTGTATGTAAAAATAAAAAAATAAATCTTCAAATTACACACAGAAAAAAAAAAATTCCTATTTTAAGTATGAATCAGGCAGCAAAAACAAATGACCCTTCCTGGGAGGAGGGAAATAAGCGGAGAAAAGTGCTATATGCAGTATCAACGTTTGATCTCACACAGAGCAAACAGGGGATTCAAACAGCCAAAAGAGTTGAGGTCAAAAAGTTTGGGACTTAGCCTCAGGGCAAAGATTCTAAGACCTGAACTTGGGTGTTCACCGCTGCACAGGACAAGAGGGCTTGATGCTGCATTTGAGTTGGGAGTTAGGGGCTAACTGCTACACAGTCTTGCTCTTTCCTAGTTTCCATGTGGATGGGAAGCTGCCTACTATGAATGAAGAGGGTGTCTGAAATCCGGTATGTGTGGCAGTGTGGAAGAGCCTGAGAGGATACGCTGTAGCTTCACGTTGTTGAAGAGCGGGCTCTCCTGAGCTTCCATCACCGTCATGCTGGACTGTTTATGCAGGCGGCAGAATGAGAGGACCAGCGAGCACCAGGCCGCCAGCTGCTTCTGCCGAGTGTCCACGTTCGGCTGTAACCTGCCGGGTGAAGGGGGTGGGGCGCAGAATTAGAGGGCGTGAGGGGGCGAGGCAGTACTTGCCGGGAAGCGCGTATGGGGAAGAAAGTGAGGGACTGAGGGTGATGGCGACCCGGTACTTTCTCCCCCCACCCCACGTGAAGCATCAGGGCTGAGCCCAGGGTCCGAGGGAGGGGAGGGGGGTACAGCGGGGCTTTGCGGGGTCTGAGCCTCACGTAAAGAAGGGCGGGAAGCGATACTGCCACGGCCACTCGAAATTCATCGCCATCATAGTAGCCCCGGAAACCCGGAACCTCCGGGCAATGGGCTTCCGGTCTCTTCTTCAGCACGTCCGCGCAGAAGGCACAGCAGAAAGGTTCCGGGGTGCCCACTTCCCAACTCCCCTCTCCCTCGTTCTTATCCTAGACATCCTTACCGTTTAGAGCAGGAAGGGTCCTGCGAAGTTTCTGATTCAGCCCTCCATAGAAGGGCACTGCCACAGACTTCCCCAAAGCGGCACTGTTAGTAGAGCTGCAAGTAGAACCCAAGTCTCCTGAGCCCAGCCTGGGTTTGCTTCCACTACGTTGAGCTTTTTTAATCATACCTTTCTTGTCAGTTGCCATTTAACTTAAACTCCTCCCAATTTCCCCGTCTCCTCACTTCCTATATCCTTCGACCAAAGTATTTCTCAGTCTCCTGCAAGACCCGTGGGAACACATCGTAGCTTTCATCGCGGGAGACATCTCTGCGTCCATGATTTAGAGCTGCGGTCTTTAACCACGGCCATTTATCTATCATCTCTCTCATGTCCTCACCTTTCTAGTCGCAAGTCGCAGAACCCCTTTTGGTTTTTACCCGACTCCTTAACCAGTCTAGACTATTCAGGTCTGTCTCCTTGCCTGTCTACTTGCTGGTCAGTTCCCAAATCAGGATTGTTGTTCCTGCCTCCCTCCCCGCTGCACTTGGAGACCCGTGAGTATTGTTGGGGGGAAAAAATAACCAGAACGTGCTGACTGAGCCTCAGATTATCTGACTAACCTCACTGTCTGACTCTTAGTACAGTCCAGTGATCGTTTTTCTTTCATTGGCTGCATGTCACATCCCTCAAGGTAGTTCTTCAAACCTTCCCACACATCAAACTATTCCACTTGTTGAATAGCTGACCCCCCCCATACCTTTCTCTTCTATTTTATGAAATTGAGGCTATGCCTGTGAACCTCCTAATCGTTCCCTGTCACCACACTTGATTCATTCTTCAAATTTTTCTCTTAACTTTTATGCCTGCCTTTTGAACTAAAAGGAAGAAGTGTCTCTCTTCCCATACAGCGCCAAACCTTTGGCATACCTTCTTGCGGCTCCTTTCCAACATCCTGCAGGACTTCTCTGTGTATCATTTTCTCTCTTTCCCTTTTCCCTGGCTCCTCCCCCAAACTAAAACATGTTCAGATCATACTTGAAAATATCTACAGTTTCCTTAACTCTGCCACCCGATTTGCTGTCTGATCGCTAACTTCCCCCTATCCAAGTCCATCATTCATTGTGCAGAGTTCCTGGTCCACGCAAGTGCACAACAAATATTTGTTGAATGAGTGAATGGACAATTCACTCGATAATGTTCTCTATAAGGGCATCATCTCCTTTATCTCTGGAGCACTACTTTTTCCTCATTCAGCTACTGTCTCCCTGATCTTGCCCCTTGTCACCTTTCCCCAACATACTTTAAATGAGGGTATTTCCTAAGAACCTAACCTCAGCCTTCTCCTTTTCAATACCCCTTTTCTTAGAGTTCTCACCTCTTATGAGTTCATATACCATTTCTGTGCAAAACACTTCTAAATCTAGGTTTCCAGCTCCAACCTTTTTCTACCACCATCACTACTCCAATTTCCAACTCTCTGTGAGGCATAGAAGTTGTTCCATTCTTATCTCCTCTTGTACATCCTTTTCTTTATGCCAGCTCCTCCTCCCAATGCCCCTTTTCTATTATTATTTCCATCATTGTCCTAGTAACTCAGTTTCAAAGCCTGAGTCAGCTCTAGCCTCTCCTCTCTTTCACGTCCTTCTGCTCCAACTCTCTCCCCTATTTCTGACCATCTCTGCTACTTTTACATTATTTATTCACTTCCTCATTTGCCACTCCTTTTGTCATGTCCTTATTTTCTCAAACCTGGGATACTGCAGTAATTTCCTGAGGTAAATTCCTGATTTACCTCCTTTTGTTTTCTCTCCCTTAGGGGAACACACTCCATCTAAGGCCTAGTCATGTACCAATTCCGCAGTGACCCTTCCCATCACACCTCTGCTAGAACGTGACTTCCCTCCTGTGTATTCAGATACCATTGGTTTATACTTCCTGACTGACTCTCAATACACACCTTTGTTGTTCTTTGTGTACATGTTAGCTCCCCTACAAGATGAAAACCAGAGAGCAGAAACCAGGCCCTATCTAATGTGTATTTCCAATACAGTATGCACACACACAGTCTTATTCCAGCATGCCCTAGTTGTATATTAGTAAGATACATAAAGGCAGATACAGCTAGAAGAAGCTAGATATATCCTTGGGGAAGACAGACGCATTCATGGAAACAGCGAAGTTTCAACTCAGGTGAAAACTCAAAATATCCCAGGGAACTGGTATGTCTCTAGAAAGACAGATGTGTCCTGAGAGGATAAATGTGTCTCATAAATATATTCCAGGAAACATGCAGCCCTCTATCTATGGGATAGACATGTTGTCCAGGAAATGAATATGCATGTACTCGGAGAGGCAGATATTTCAACAAGAGGGGAAAAAACTCTCTAAAAAGGCTCCGGGGCCACAAAGAATAAACAAGCTTCTTTATGGAGATGTTTTTCCTGACCTGGCAGAGAGAACTGGAGATGAAGCTTCCCTGGTGAAAATAGCCTCACTTCCCAGAGACATGTAGGAATGTCAATCACAGAAAGGGTGAATCTCAGGGAGTCTAGGTATGTCCCCCCAAAGTGGGAAGGTGTCTTATAGGAATAACAGCATGGTTCCAGAAGCTGCATCCAGCTAAAAACTAGTGGTTGCTATGGAGACTGCAGGTATCTGACCCCAGGATGCAATCCTTTCTTGCTTTGAGCTTCTTCCAGGTCACATCCGTCTTCTGGTTGTTGACTTTAGTGGGCACCAGGGGGCAGTATTCGGCAAGGCTGTACTCACCCCTCCCCCAGCCCACCTCCCATCCCCGGTCAAGGCAGAATGAGGGCAAGGGACCTGGAGGGAGAGTCCTGAGTTGAACATTGTAGTGGAAGCCCCCACTCCGCATTTCCTGAACCTTGAGGTTCAGGATAAGGATGAACTCCTGTTGGTCAGATAAAGGTTCCTATTCCCAGGCTCTGGGAGTAAACTGAGGCATGCAGGGGAAAACTCAGGGCTTCCAGGTGGCCCCACCTTCCTTCTTGCAGTTTCCACAGCAGAGATTCCTCCCTCCTGCTTCCCCCACATCTCTCCAGCAGCTGTCCAGACCGGAAGGGAGTCTCTTCCTGCATTTTTCCTGGAGCTGGGTTTGGATTGGGGCAGGAAAGGCACCAGCCTGGGGAGGAAGTGGTGTAGGGGTGTGGCCTTCAGGTTGGGGGGAGGGAAGTAGGGGGGTACCTAAACCAACAAAACAGTGGGATTACCGAGGTTGTTGAGCTCTGCTGCCCAGAGCTGAGCACGCCTCCACACCACAAGGGTCACAAGGAAAGGCAGAGACTGGGGGAAGGACACAGGCCCCCGATGGCACGGAGAGAACAGTGTACAAAAAAGTTTTATTTTGAAGAGTAGAGAACTTGCACCATCACCCCATCCGGTTTTCATTTCCACTGACCCATGGATCTTCAGTGAGGGTGAGAGTGAGAGGAGTTAGGAAGGAAGGGGAAAGGACTGGGATGGCTGCTGAGAAGCTCCTGCCACCTAGGCTTGGGGCTCACTGTCTTTACTCCTCCACACCACAAGGGTCACAAGGAAAGGGATGAGGCAGATGGGGGCTATGATCATGGCCAGGAGCACTTCTTCTGGGGGGTCTGAGAAGGTGGGCTGCATCAGAGAGCAGTTGGCAAAGTGGATTCTGTGAGCTTCAAAGATGATCTGATCAGCCCAGGGATTGGGGAAACCCAGGCAAAAGTCCTCTGCCTTCTTCTCCAAGCAAGAGCTCAAGTTGCTGTAAGGCCTGGGGGAGAGGAAGAGGAGAGTGAGCAAGGGGTTAAACCCAGAGAGAGGAGTGCCCCACCCTCACCCAAGGCCCATCCATAAGGAGCAGGGTCCCTCACCCCAGAATTGTTCCTACCTGCTAATCACAGCCCAGTTGCACCAGTCTTTTTCCACAGAGTCCATGCGATTCTTATAAACTTCCCAGCAAAGGCTGCGGATAGTTGTCTCATAGCCCTCTATTTCCCCTGGGGGCACAGATGCTGCACATTGACCACACCCCTCCCACCCACCCCCACTTCCAAGCCCTCCGGTGCTCCCATCCCTGGCCATCCCTGGGACTGGGAGATGAGGGCCATGACCTTCAAACATGGGAATCACCAGGAAAATCTCAGAACAAGACCTTTCTGGTTGAGGGGAGTCCCAGCCGGGAAATTTTTGATGCCTTCTTTGTGAGCAGCACATCGCAGCCTGACAAGAGTTTTCACATAACCTTACTCATTCTACCCCACTTGTGAGGTAAGCCAGTGAAGAGCGGGCATTGAGGGATGAGAGGGAGGGAGACCACAAGGATCCCCAAGAGGGAACAGAGGGAGTTTAGCGGGGCGAGCCGATTAAGGTTGGGGCCTGCGGTAAAGGCACCTTCCCAGTAGTCCTGGCGCTCCCCCTGGCCACAGATCACCCTCCCGCAGCGCGGGTACCCACCTATAAACTTCAAGTTGCCTGGGGTGGGATGAAACTGAGCCAGGGACTCCTGGGACTTCAGGACAGCTGTAAGCAGAAATGGGAGAGGGAACTGGGATGACGGGGTTGCAGGCAGTGGCGCCTGAAAGAGGGAGTGGTGGGAGTTAGGGACTGAGACCCTTGGAAGTTCCGGCTACTCTCAAAAGAGAAAAAGAATAATCCAGGGCCGGAGGGGTGGGGGTTGCCTCAGCGCCTGGAAGAGAAGAGCTGGTACCAGGTCCTTCCCCTTCACGTCCTGGTCCAAGCCCCCTCACTCCTCGCCAGCCCCGGACCGCCAAAGCGTTTCTCCGCGAGGCCCCGGCACCCCAGCTTTCCCCAAGCGGGCAGCCGCTCGCTGGGCGCTCTCACCGAGAGCCGGCTAGGGACCATCCAAAGGATGGCGCTGTCCGCACCCTCACTCCGGAACCCGTCCCTGCCTCGGTCGTCTAGCCCCCTTCCCCTCCAGGGCCTCCCGAGCCTCCCGCCCCGGCCCGGGGCGCCGAGCTCACCGCCCAGCAGGAGAAGGAGGCGGAGCGCTGCCGGTCGCCCAGCGCGGGTCGCGGGGAGCCGCGGGCCGCGGGCGGCGCACTCCGCCCGGAGCGAGGCCATCGCGCGGCTAGCAGGCGAGGAGGGGCGGCGGCGCTGAGCCGGACCCGGGCGGGGGCGCCTATATCCCCGGCCCCAGCCGCAGGAAACCGCGCCGCTTCCTCGCAGGGGCTGGGACGGCTGCGGCCACGTGGGGGGCGGGGGCGACGCCCGGGGCCGGAGGGCTGGAGGGGGAGTCGCTGCCCCACCCGCCTCTGGCGCCCGCCGCTCCCTCCGCCTCGTCGCCGTTGGCCCACCCTATCTTCCAGCTCACCCTGCGGGGCTGGACAGCTCCCCTCGTAACCCCACAACCGGGATCCATTTCCTGGGCTCGGCCGCGTGGCGCCCAGGACTCGCCCCTTCTTGCTGGTGGCGAGGTGGGGGTGGGGGCGACTGCACTCTGAGCCCTAGAGAAGAGCGAGGGGGTTGGGGGCTCAACGGGTTTCTTTACTCCAGCATTTCTGAAGCGGGGGGTTGGGGCTGTCCTGGCCGCAGGGGGAAGGAGTGCCTGGAGCTGGGCTCAGAGTTCCCTTTCCCTGGGAACACCCACTGATGTCAGTCCGCCTGCCAAAATCGGGGAGACAAAGAGGGAGCTGGCCCTCCGGAGCGGGGAGTAGGCCAGAAGGTAGAGAGGAAACCAAAGTCCGAATGCCTTCCCTTCCAGGCACCTCCGGGGTCACCAACCTGATTAGGGAGGCAAAATAAGATGACTGCATTCCCGGGAAGTGAGGATCAACTCTTCAGGACCGGCTGGTGAGAAGGGGGAGGTTTAGAAGCGCTAATGTGTGACTTCACTCGTGAGCTGGTCGCATTATTATGCTTATTTTACAGAGACGCTAAGGCTCAGGGGAAAGGGCCCAACAGAAAAGTTCAGAAGCCCTGAGTCCTCATTCTACCTCCCCACCACCCAGCTATAGCACCTGTAACGACTTAAGTTACCGTCAGAGATTCTCAATTTCTTCCTATGTGAAACAGGGATGTTCCCTCCTCAGGAGAAAGTAATGAGGATGGCAGAGGAGAAAACACGTTGCAGTCAGCAGATGCTCGTTTCCTCGACTCTTTTTCTAAGAACTCACCTAAGGTCACAGTGCTGGGGGACAGCAAGGCTGAGCCTGGGACCCCATAAGCCTGACTTTCACACCACAGCTGTCTCTGTGTCCTGGGCCAGAGATTCATTAGCCCGCAGCAGTGGAGGAGCCCAGGAGCTAGTTTGGCCATGATATTGGACTCCAGACACAGCTGTCAGTACCAAACTTTCCTAAATTACTCCCAGACACTGACCCTTGGATTCAGTTGCTGCTGTTGTCCCAGTTTACTGATTCCTGACCACCACAAATTATCTTTTGTTGTCGCTCTTCAAATTTTCATCTCAGAGTCTTAGGCTTTTGAATCCTGGCCACTGATAACCTGTTGTCCTCCTTCATAGTTAGGATCAAGAGGTTGCTTTAGCAAGACATCCAGCTGGAGAAGGGAGGTGGCTCAATTGGCATGAACCCCAAAGCCCTCCTGGTGAGAGCCATCTGCAATTGCAGGGTGAGCCCAGCAGCCTGGGAGCCACTTCAGGTCAGGGACCAGATCTGTTCCTTCCCTCCCACACGATTGCCCTTTTCAAGAAGGAAACATGGTCAAAGGGAGATTTCTGGGTAGTCATATGGGAGGAGGAAGCAAGGAGAGGAAGCAAGCAAAACCCGCCATGTCTGCTGGGTTGGGGCCAGAAGTACCTGAGCCCACTGTGGCCTAAGCCTGGGGTTGAGTTCAAAATCAAGGTTTTTGAAAGCAAATGTTGGCTTTAAATAGGGCAATAATGGGTGAAAACCACACAAGCATTGCTTAGGTTTCTGAAGGCCATTCATGTCTTTGGAGCTCAATGTTTTTGTACATAAAATGACCTTAGAATCAAAAGGGAAAATAGAGGTGACTTGGTAGAAAATGTATTTCAGCCTGGAGCCAGGGTTACATTGGCATCCTGATGTGGAGATACCTAAAAGAGAGTAGATTCTAGTCATTCTTGAAAATCGGAGTCTAAATCCTCCTGTTGGAGAATCTGGGAAATTTTTCTCCTGATCTTCCTCTTCCCACCTTCTCCTACCTTTTGGATTCTTGCATTGAACCCTGGGACATCCTAATAACTGAGGCTCTTCCATGGGGATCCTAATAACTGGGGCTCTGCCCCCATAGGGGCAGAACAGGACTGGAAACCGCACCTTCCTCCTCTAAGTTGTCAGAGAAGACAGTTCCCTGTTCTGCAGCAATGGACAGAGAAGGGCTTCACTTGGGACAGAGGCTGGCTCTTTCGGGGGAACACCCTGTTTTCCATTCCCGGAGGCCTTTCCCTTGCCTTTCTAAACCCACTCTCCTTTATAATAGATCCTTTTTCTGTAAGAATATATTTTTTGTAAAAATGAAGAATTTTATTTTCCCCCGGTACCTCTTTATCCCTTGCTCCTTCCTCCAACTTCACAACTAGTTTTTTTTTTAATGATTTATTCATTTATGCATATAAGAGTTGGGGTATAGGCCAGAGGTGTGGGGATAGTGAGAGGATTCACCAGAGACAGAGTGGGGAGCAGAACAGGTGGATCTACTGAAATACACTGCTGAGGGGAGCAGCGGGTGAGACAGGAGAGGTCTGCTGTGCCATGTGGGAAGCTCCCTGGGCAGGGATTGAACTCGTGCTGTAGTGGCTGTGAATAGCTTCATAGTGCTGAGACTTAACCCTTTGCACCACCAGGGAGGCCCTGTCCATTACATAAATGTCCAATATTTGTCTTTGTCACTTTGACTTGCTTTACTACACGTGATCCCCTTGAATTCCTCCTATTTTGCTGTAAATGGCAATATTTATCTTTTAAGAATATACTTTTAATCATGCACCATGTATTTTGGACTTAAAAAAAGCAGAAATAGGATTTAATACCCCTGTTGTTCAGTGACTTCTCTTTTTACTTAACATGTCTTGGGTGTCTTTCCACTATGCCGAATATAAATGTGCCTCTTTCCTTTGAACTATAATGTAGTCTTCTGTTCAGTGGAGTGGAGTCTTCTTTTCTTCTATCCAATCAGGTCTAGTCTTCAACTTCCCCATTCCTCTGTCCCTACCCCACTCCCATTTAGTGCTTGGGAAGAGAGAGATCTGATTCTGGTCCTGCTAAGACATTGACCTGAGATTTCTGGCCCCAACTTAGATTGACTTCTAGACGGGGATGCTACTACCACATAACTTTCCCTTCTTGTTACAGCCAAAGACCATTTCACACAGAGCAGGGAGATAAATGACTCCATACTTCAGAGGGATAATACCACTGCTAATCCTCAGCCTTCCTTCCCCTCCCCCCACCCCACACATTCACATACACAAACACACACATTCAGAACAACATTGGGGAGAGTAAAGAGCACTGGGTGCCACCTATACATTGAAATTACATGCAGAACATTCTGGAATTAGCATCTATACAATGCAGAGCCACTCATACATGCTGGCCTCTTCCCCAGATGTCTGCAAAATTAAGAGCAGAGCACAGAAGATGTGAAAAATAGTCAAGGTCAGGGAAATCAGAAGTCCTGGCAGGAAGGGGCTGATCCTTCCAAGCTGGAGAGAGAAGACAGATTTCAGAAGACAGAGAGTTGGCAGAGAGAACCTGAGGAGCTACAGTCAGGGAGCCAGCAGACTAAATGAGGGAAGGCAAAGAGGCAGGAACAGAGCTCCTCCTTGCTCCCTAACTTCCCCATCTACAGCATGATGGCACACTCAGTGTGAAGAGCATGGCCACTTCTCAGAGGGAAGAATAGTTGGAGAAAACTTTGGCTCTCACACTGGTGAAAAGCAGACATGCTTGATATGGTGAAACCATAACCCTCGTCAACTGCTGGGAGAGTTACCAATAGCTACCATTTATTGAACAATTGCTTTGTACTGCACAGTGTGTCGCTGAATGTGTGCTGACTGCTCAGGGCTTTGGGCCTTACCACCATAACATCAGAACTATCCTGTCCATGGGTGGAATGGGGAAACAGAAGGGATGGCCCAAGTTCCCAGTAATTGCCAGAGCCTGAACTCAAGCATAGGATACCTTGAAACTAGGCTTCATGTCTTATCCATTATGATTTATCACCTCCCTCTCACTTCAGAGCAGAATACTGATTCCTTACTGGGTCTTAACAAGAAAGGGTAGAGGGGGCCTCCCTGGTGGCCTAGGGGTTAAGTCTCAGCGCACTTACTGCTATGGCCTAAGTTCGATCCCAGCCACGGAGCTTCCCACATGGTGCAGCAGACCTCTCCTGTCTCGCCCACTGCTCCCCTTAGTGTATTTCAGTAAAATCTGTCTGTTCTGCTCCCCACTCTGTCTCTAGTGAATCCTTTCACCTCCCCACCTCTGGCTTACACTCCAGTTCCCCTATACAAAGAAAAAAAAAAACAAAAAACAAAAAAGGAAGGCTAGAATGCTTCTCCTAGGGTCTCATTGGCCCCTCCAGAAATAGGAAGATCCTGCTTCGGCCAGCTACAGGCACACAACTTCCTCCCCCCTCCTTCTCAGGCCCAGGCAGACCATGACATCACATGGTAGAGGCTGTTTTCTGAAAAGAACCCAGAGCAGATTCATGAGAATGATGATCAGACAGTGTGACTGAAGAGGACCATGGCCAAGTGACCACAGCACACGCCCAGCAGTGCTGAGAACACTGCTGGTCCCTCGGCACCTGGGGTTGACTCATGGTTGCTGTCAGGCCCCAATGCAGATGCCAGAACTGCTTTTAGCCTTCCCTTCTCTAGGACTGTGCTATGAAAACATCCCCAGGATCCCTTCCACCTTCCCAGTACCTTGGGAGGCTGATGTTCTATTATGTGGAGATGCCCTGAGAATGCCAGGCAGTATGCTCGGTGCTCCCTACAGATTGTTTCATTTAAAATTCACAACTTTCTTAGATTAGGTGCCATAGCAACCCACATTCCAGAGGAGGAAATGGGGGCTCAGAGAGGTTAAATGACTTGTCTGATATCATGCAACTAATTTTGGCAGATGCTGAAGCCTGAGCACTTTCACCTCTGCTCCACACTACCTGACAGAAGCCGAACTGCGGGAGGAAGACTGGCCAGGAAAGCACCCAGACAGGCCTCCTGGAACCGGGGGTCCGCCCCACTCAATGTGACCCTCTCCTGACTTCAGCTTCAGGCAGTATCTTTTTGAGTCCTTTCATCAAGGTCTTAATGCTTTAGATGGACAATGAAAAAAAAGTCCATGTCATTACAAGGTAAATCATTTTTCGATCACAATGAGGATCCAACGTAAGTCAAATATGACACTAATAACGCACATGTGTTTAACATGTGTGATGTCTGTAATGTGAACTGAAGTAATAGTAGTTTAAGGCAGTAGTTTATGCATCTGCAAAGTGGGAATAACAATAGCTGTAAGTTATAAGATATAACACACTTTTTTATTATTTTTTTTTTTATTTATACATACAAGCTGGGGTACAGGCCAGAGGTGTGGGGTGGTGAGAGGGTCCACCAGAGACAAAGCGGGTAGCAGAACAGGCAGATCAGAAATACACTACTGAGGGGAGCAGTGGGCGAGGCAGGAGAGGTCTGCTGCACCATGTGGGATTCTCCCCGACCGGGCGTCGAACTCGCGTCGCCGCTGCCAACAGCTCCACAGCGCAGCGCTTAACTGCTGCGCCACCGGGGAGGCCCATAACACACTTTTTTTCTAAAGATTTATTTATTTATGCATACAAGCTGGGGTACAGGCCAGAGGTGTGGGGCAGTGAGAGGGCTCACCAGAGACAGTGGGGAGCAGAACAGGCAGATGGATGGAAAAACACTGCTGAGGGGAGCAGCGGGCGAGGCAGGAGAGGTCTGCCTTGCCGTGTGGGAAGCTCCCCGGCTGGGCATCGAACTCGTGTCAACGCTGCCTGCCAACAGTTCCACAGCACAGCGCTTAACCACTGAGCTACCAGGGAGGCCCCACTTAGAGCATTCTTGACCCATAGTCCATTTACTATCGTTGTTATTTCTATTGCCTTAGTAGATGAGAGTACACAGCTTGGAGTCAAGCAAACCTGAGTTTGAATCCATTGCTTATTTAGCTGTAAGTGACCTTGTGCAATTACATAACTTCTCTGAACTTGCACTCTTATCTGCAAAATGGGGCTCCCAGCATGTATCTCACTGAGCCGTCAGATAACACATGTAGAGCTTTTGGCCCAAGGCCTGGCACCAGTTAGCACGCAGTAAATAGCAGTTACTCTCACAATGTGCAACACATATAGTTATGACAACCTTATTTCCAAGATATTCTGGGACTCTTCCAGTGTCATGATTTTGTTCTCATTGCACAATGTTCATTTTATTGAAAAGAAGACAGATTTAGGAGTGAAACAGAGATAGCCTGGATTTGAATTCCAGCTCCCCAACTTACCAGCCATGTGACCTTGACCAATGTTGTCAATCTCCCTGAGCCTCAATGTCCTATTCTGTAAAATGGGCATAACGCCACCTACCTCCATGGTATCTTACAAAGATGACAAGAGGTGAGATAGGTTTACACCCAGTCTGATGTTAGTGATTATGGGAACACTGAGGGCAATTTGTTAAATACATAAATAAATGTGATTTATTTGTGTTCCTTTATGTACATTGACGTGTATAATCTGGAAAGGTATATATTTTCCTTTTCTTCCTCCAAAAGGGTCTCTGTACACGGTGGTCCCATCCTAGCCACAGAGGGGTTCAAAGCGCCCTGGCATCAGCAGCGTGGGACCCTGCAGATAAGCCTGGGAAGAGCGAAGGGGAAGTCACAGATCCAAGGGGAACTCCCCTTTCCTGTCTGGCTAGGATTTGTTTGTCTTTCACACAGGCTGCTCCCTGTTGATATGGGGGTCTGTCAAGTGTCCAGCTTTGATTGGCATCTCCAGGACAGAGAACATAAGGAGCCCTTCATATCAGGGACTGTTTTCTTCTGGTCTTGCCTAGTAGAGTCCTAAATGCGTTTCCCTTTTGGCACCAGTGGTGAGAGCAGAAAACCATGGAGAGAATCCAGAATCATGAGGTCAGAGTTAGAAGACTTCAGAGAGAAGGAGGTGGTATAGTGAGTGGCTCAAAGCATGGGTTTGGGATCAGACTGACTGGACCCAAACTCTCACCACACCACTTGCCAACTGGGTGACCTTGGGCAAGTTCCAGAATCTCTTGAAGCCCTAGTTTCCTTAGCTATAAAACACAGATAAGAATATTACTGACTTCATATGAAATTAGGATGATCCTTTGTAAGGGTCTTAGCATAATGCCAGGCACCTACCGAGTGATCAGTATTTATAGACAATAATCATTTTTCTACTTACGTAGTTTTACTGTTGAGGAAGATGATGGCCAGAAAGGAAGCACAGCTCATTAAATGTCCCCCACCACCACCCTCCCATCAAGGCTACTTCCCAGGCAGGGTGTGTGCCAAAGGCTTGTCCTGTGGGATCGGGCCCTGAATTAACTGTGTTGTGAGCTGGAACCGACAGCACCACCCTAACAGTGGGGTTGGAGCTTTCAGAGTATGTGCAATGTAAGGCATGAATCCCACCTAAGTCATTCCTGAAAAAGAAAGTCCCTTCTTCCTGGAATTATTTAGCTTATAATTAACAAAGGTTAAGGAGGCCCTTTCTAAGAGTTTGGCTCTGAGGCTAGAGCTTAAACTTAAAACAGCAATAAACAAGGGTGTATTGTGGGCGTGTTCTTACTTGCTGAATTGAATTCATTATTATGATCCCTAAGCAACTAGGGGTCAGGAACTAAGTACCTGGGGCAGAAAGTTGGGTTTTGAGATTAGAGGACAAAGAGTCCAGGAGTGGAAAGGCTTCAAAAATTGAGCCATGTTTCCAGGCTCAGTAATGTCCAGACTGACCTCAACTTGCTTTGGAGCTGCCTTTGCCTCTAAGTGTTCTGGAAGGGGTCTGGCACTTTAGCTGGCCCCACCAAGGCCTGGGCAACAGCCCCAGTTTCTGGTGACCTTCATGCAGACTTTTAGGTTGTGCCTCGCTTTGTTTTGTTGTTTGCTTCTCTACAGTGGGGTGGCCTTTCCCTGCTTCTGGGTGGGATCTAGTGGGGGAGGGAGGATGGTTTGCTCCCATCTCTACAGCTGTGTTTATACTTCCCAGTCAGGAACTGTCTGGGGTCCAACCTTTCCTTAGTTCTCTGTATCCCTCAAAGAAATGCTGTTTGACATCCCTGTCTGGGATGGGCAGAAGGAGCCAAGAGGTCGCCAGTCCAAAGAAGCCGGAAGGGAGCAGGGAAAGGTGCAGAGAGCTCTGTATGGATTCCTTCCGGGGAGCATCATCTCTTTCCCTTTCTAACAGTTGCTGAAGATCATCAAGAAACAAAAATACGCTTAGAACTTGCCTGTTTCAGAAGAACTAGAACACGTGACTTGTCATTTCTACTCACTGGGTTGAACAAAATCTTGCTATGTGATGATGGGGATGGAGGACACAGGGCAGAGTAGTCTTCCCTACGACTTCACTGGGGCCAGGTCAGAGAAGCAGCTTGGTAAAGCCAACATGAGCCTGCTAAGATCCATGCACGTTAAAAAGGATTTAAGAAAATGGCCAAGGAAATAATCTCTTCTCTTCCAGGGAGTGAGTTGAGCTGGTATTAATCAGTATATTAGTATTGCTGGACTCTCAGCCAAACCCAGAAGAATGGCTGCCAAGTAAATCAAGCATCAAGTTTCAGAAATTAAACACATAATTTTATTTTTTTGCAACAGGGAGCTTTCTGAAAAAGAACCACTCCTATTAGACTATTCAGCACACTTTGTCCAGTTTCTTTCAGCCCCAGAGGCCTCCAATTTAAGAGCAACATGAGCAACTGGAAGCCAGGAGTGACACAGTTATTCCTTTCTCCTATTAACTGCTGGGAGGTGGGGCAGGGGTGATGGTACAATTTTCAAAGGTTCAGTTGCTGACCACTTGCCAACAGTTTTTCTACGAATTTATAGGACAAAGACCTGAAGGACCGGGAAAGAAAAAGTTGCAGAGAAGGGCTAGCCAAACAGAGTTGGCTGATAGTGTCTCATCCATGGTCAGCTAATAAAGAGACTGCTCTCAGGGAAACTCTTTCCCATCAACGAGAGGAGGAACTGATTGGCAAACACATTTTCCCCAAGAGCCTTATGCTTACTGGTGAGATAGTAAATTGTTTTTCTAACTCTCCAGTGAGCAAGAATTACTAGACCCAGGTTTAGTTGTATGCTAAGTCTGGTGTGGATGTAAAAGAGGTGTACAGGTTGGTGGTGAATATAAGGTGTCCTGGAGTGTTAGCACAGGGAGGCCCAGGAGGGCTGGAAGATTTAATAAGGACGTGGAGCTTGAGCTGGTCTCAGCTCCAATCTATAGCTTTGCTATAAATCTCCTCACTGTCCTTTTTTACCTCAAAATATTTCTGTAATCCTATTTTCTTTGTTGTCACATTTCTTTATGGCTCTTCTCTTGTCACTTGGCTCTCCTAAAGCAATGTAGCCCACCCCCGTGTTGTTAGCTACTATCAATACTTTTGTGGTATTAGTTACTATTGATATGTGAATAGTTCTCAAATCTCTAGTCTCAGTCCTGACATTCAGATCTTCTGAATATCACTCCTTATATCACTCAATCTATTTTTTTAACTTACCATCCATCTCCATCTTTTAAAATCCACTTTCTTTATTTCAGTAGTTATTTATTTATGTAGTGTGATGGTTCTCAAACTTGGTTACACACAGTGCAAGCACTTGGGGACACTCTTAAGAGTCTTCGAGGATAGATTATAATATTACCCCCCAGACCAATAAATAAGACTCGCTCGAAGTGGGAGTCAGGTATCATTCGTTGTTAAAGTTCCCCAGGTGATTTCAATGTGAGCCAGGTTGGATCTAGAGGGCAAAGGGAAAGGAAAGGAACATAATTGAAAATTGCCAAGTTTGAAGGACTATTTGCCTTGGTTTGGTAGTTAATCTGATAGAGGCAAGAGAAAAATATCAGATTCAAAGGTTCTTGTATAAGGAAAAGGAAACTAAATCTAGAATCCAGAGACCTGGGTTTAAGACCTGATAGAGCAAGTTTTCACCTGTGTAAGGACAGTCTTCTGACTTCTTTATACCAGAATAGCCTTGTGTATAAAATTCAAATCTTCCCTGCTTACTTAATAGAATTGTTAAGAAGATTATTTTAAAAAAATGAACAATATAGGCTTTTGTAATCATACACCTTAAAACAAATTTAGGATTTTATTATTTTGTATTTTAATTTTTTACTTCTGTATTTGAAATAATTCAGATTTATAAAAGACTTGCAAATGGCAGAGTTCTTATTTAACTTTCAGTCAACTTCTTCAAATGTTGAGAAAATGTAATTCCCAAAGCTGGAAATTAAGACTGATAAAATACTATTAACTAATCTATAGGCTTATTCAAATTTCCAACTATTTTTTCCTGGACCAGGATTCAGTGCAAGATCACACATTATTAGTTGTCATGTCTCCTCAGTCTCCTCCTGAGACAACTCATCTTTTGTCTTCACAACCTTCACATTTTTAAAGATACAGGCCAGTTATTTTGTAGATTGTCCCTTATTTTGGATTTGTCTAATGCTTCCTCAGGACTAAATAAAGTTCCAATTTAGGATTTCAGAATACTACAGAAGTGATTTTGGGCTCTCTCACTGCATCACACTGAGAGGCCCTAAGAAGAGTATCTCTCATCACTAGTGATGTTAACTTGGATCATTTGGTTAAGGTGGTATCTATCACTTTTTTTCCCTGGAAAGTCACTATTTCTCCCTTTGTAACATAGGTATCTTGTTAAGAGATAACTTTGATACATGGCCACTAATTTGAGTATACGTGATTGGGCAAACTATAGGGAAGCCAGGTGTAAATAAACCAAGACAACTGAGACTGGTGTTTGGGGTATTAGTAGGTATGAGGGATCAGTATGAAAGAGTTTCCAGGTTGACTTCAAATGCTGAAGTGAGACTTGGCTTGTTACAAGCCCGTGGAGATAGTGCAACTGCTGGATAAGGTCCTTAAGAAGACATTAGAGGCTCGAAAGGCATCCCTTCCTGTCTCCTTACAGCACTTCCTTGGAACCGTCGGGATCGAGCAGCAAGCCCTCGGACTTCTGAGTCGGGAGCCCAGCCGCCTAACCACAGACGTGCGAAAGAGGAAGCCCAGGTGGCCAGCGCCGGCTGAGCGGGTGGCGCAATGCGCAGGCGCCGGCAGGAGGCGCTGGGCGTGGCCGCGGCGCGGGGGCGTGGCCGCGGCGCGCAGGCGTGTTGGCGGCGAGTCCCTGCGGCTCGGGATGGAGGGTGAGTGAGTAAACAAGCCCGGGCCGGGCGGTGGGGCCGGCCTCGGCACCGCGCCACCCGGGCTTGAGGGAGGGAGAAGCGAAGGGACCAGGGAATTGGGAGGAGGTGGAGGGGTACATTATCTGCCCTGCCAGGGGCAACGGGACATCCCGTCCCGCTTCGGAGGACTGGGAGAAAGGGGGTGACCCAGCGAGAGAGCCCCCGTGAGGACCGCGTTTGGGACCCGGAAGGCAGTGTGTCCGGGAGGAGGCGCGGCGGGGGCGGGCCCGGTCCGGGGAATCCCGTTGGAGGGCGGGGTGGGCCGGTGGGCGGGAGCCCCGGCTGG
Organism: Scalopus aquaticus; assembly: GCA_004024925.1. Lineage (NCBI taxonomy): Eukaryota > Metazoa > Chordata > Mammalia > Eulipotyphla > Talpidae > Scalopus > Scalopus aquaticus. Next base: position 91,203 of record PVIJ01003343.1, on the reverse strand, counting down.
TGGCGCGCGGTGGGCGGGGGCACCTGCGGGGGCCTGAGCGAAGTGGACTCCGGGGACCCGGAGCTGTGCGCGAGGAGGGCCCGAGTTGGCGGCTCAGTTTGTGATGACTTTGGGGGATGTTGAGAAAGGGGTCACAGCGCCGGGACTATGGTGAGGCTAATGAGGTTCCCAAGGCGCAAAATGTTAGGGGGCTCGCACAGGGTCGTGTGGGTCGTACGGTATGTGCGCTGGGCGCCTGGTCCTCGCACCCCAGTCCCGACCCTAACAGGCTTGTCTCCAAATATGGTCTCGCTCCAGTCTCTGCGCACCCCAGAATTTCCCCGAGGAAGAAGTGATATAAAGGAAAGCGCCTTGAAACAAGACAGGGTGTATCAGGGAGCTGCCTCTTAGGAAATATGGGACAAACTTGTTTCGGTAAAAAGTGACTACTGAGAAATTGTTTCCGGGGTGGGGAAGGGAAAGGTTGTGGAAGAATGTTAGTGCCGCCGGTGGAGTATTGAGAGTGGGCTTTTGATGGATGAAATACAGGGTTGTAAATGGAATAGCCTACATGGGGAGTTTAGGACCGCGCAAGGGGGAGGGAGGGGGGAGGGTAAAGAACCGAGCTGTGTGCCAGGGGCGGCATTGAAAGTGTGGGTCTCTTCCTGTGCTTTTGCTGCCATGATGTCTTTGAAGAGAAAAATCCTCCCCACCCACCCGCCCGGTGCTTTTAAGTTTAGAAAAGCAGCATTGAATGAAATTGCTAACTTGAGAAGGTGTGAACTCTATCAGAGGTGTCTGTGAGAGCTTGTCTGTTTTAAGAATTGGAATTCCCGAGGCTGGGATGGCATGGCATTAATAAAAGAGATTCACTTATATAGAAGATACTGTGTGTTAGGAGATAATTTTTTATTTTTATACATTTATAATAGAGGGGAGGACCGTTAATAAAAATATAGTGATACTAGTTGAATGTTTGTGCGATGTGTGTCACAGTGTGAACTAACTTTCCCAGATCAGGGTGTTTGTTTTATTCACTGATGTAGTCTACACTCCTAAAACAGTGTCAGGGATACAGTAGGTGTTCGATACTTATTTGTGCAATAAATAACTAATGGGAAGATCTCTGGGAGTGTGGAGAACTGGATCCCATTCCTGCCACTAAATGGCAGAGAGCACTTACAGCTCAGTCATGGCAAGGCACAGACTCCAGGGGCACAAATGATCGCAGCATCATGGTGTTATTTTAGTTTTCTTTGAAACAGTACTAGATTAAGGAGACTGGGATTTAAAAAATGAATTTTTATTCCGGAGAAGATCTTTGTGAGAAGTAAAGGGTAAGAAAATGTAGTTGAACTCGTTCTCTTGTGCTACTTGCCTTTGAATTAGCATACCTTTAAGAAAAACTATTTAAAATTATTTTGTCTGTTTAATTCTTGAGATCTGAAGTCTGGCTTCCTAACCCTGTGGGTTACAGTTCTTGCCCTTGATCTGTGCCTTATATGAAACATGTAACAATTCATTTCATTAAGTTTATCTTTTTCCTGTGTTGGACTGTGTTTACAAAGTTTCTACTGTGTTAACTAGCAACTTTCAAAAAACGGTTTCAGACAGCAGCACTAAAAACACATTACATTTCTACATAGGATACTTAAAGGGGGAAAAAAATCAAAGAAAAGAAAAAGAAAGAAAAGAAAAGAAAACATGGAGAAAAGGGAAGATAATTATACCAGGCAGGTAGGGCTGGAGGGGGGAGGGTTTAAAAAGGAAAACCTGTTCTTAAGATAGTACCTGCATTCCAGAAAGTCCCCAGCTTAAAAAAAGAAATTTGTCAGAACTGTGTATTGGGCTCCTTCCTAATGTCTTTAGTCTGCTAGTCTGTAGGACTTCACCTTAAAGTTGTGAGTCACTTAATGGGTAGCTGAAGTTCAATGTCTCTGACACACTTGCCTTAATACTTTGAGACAAAACAGAATAAAAAGTCTTGCTTTTATTGAATGATAGAGAATAGTCACTAAATATTAAGCCTGTTTGCGAGCATAGCAGAGGACCAGCCAAGGTTGAACTCTAGCCTATTAGGGAATTGCTTTACCACCACCCCCCACCCCCCAATCAGCATTGTTCACCCTAAGAGCCAGCATTTCCTTGGCATTTCTTGAAAACTAATTCTGCTTTGATTTTTATTACCATTGTCGCTAGTGCAACAGCCACCTGATTCGCGCTCTTTACTTAGACCTGATTCTCTAAGTAAAGCAATGCTAGAACATATTCATTTTATTTTAAATAACAAATAATTTAAATAGAATAATTTTATTTTAAGTGGCAAGTCAGGCTCACAGCTTCCCATTAGTAAGGTTCTTTCTGTGTCTATAGTGCCCAGAAGCCCGAACTAACAAATGTAAATACTTTGGAGAAGCGGTAGGGTATAAATTAAAGGTGTGCTTTCATAGATCCTGGTTGAAGGCTTTGTCAGGCTGTGCACCCAACCACGTTTGACTGGTATGTTGATGAAGGTCATCATCATCATTTTATTGTCTGTTTACGAGAGCTCTTTGCAGAGGTAGGTTTGTTCCTACCATTCATATTTCAGCTCCATCATGAATGAAAAAGAATGAGATGGAAAATTTAAAAATCTTGTGCCACCAAAGCCTTACATAACCTATAACCGGTTGGTTAATAAAATTATTTATTATAAAAGAGAAAACAGTAGAGACATTAAGGTTACCCCAAGATAAGCTATTTCTGCAAAGGAGCACCTTTATACAGATAAAAGAACTTAACAGTTTGGAACTTTTATATTCTAATCACTCTGAATTTAAGAATATTGTTCCTTAAATGTTTTATCTCCAATTTCAGTAATGTTTTCCCATTTTCACTAGTGACTGACAACATTCTATTGATAGTTCCTTTGAAACAATTTGAGATAGATTTTCTATGGAAAGATTTCTATATCTAGCTTGCCTTTCCTGTAGAAATTCAACATATAAATAAGGTAGTTCTTATTTCCCATTATACATTAAAATTGTGTAATGAGAAAATAAACTTTTATAAAGCATTTTTTGATTTACAAAAACAATTATAAAGATAGTACAGGGAGTTCCTATAAACCCTATGTCTAGTTTCCCCTATTACTATTATTATTTATTTTTAAAAGGTTTATTTATTTATGCATATAAGAGTTGGGGTGTAGGCCAGATGTAGGGGTGGTAAGAGGATTCACCAGAGACAGAGAGGGGAGCAGAAGAGTTGGATTGACTGAAATACACTGGGAGGAGAACAGCAGGTGAGACAGGAGAGGTCTGCTGTGCCATATGGGTTAGCTCCCTGACCGGGGATTGAACTGGTGCTATAGTGGCTGCTGATAGCTTCCTAGTGCTTAAGACTTAACCCCTTGTGCCACCAGGGAGGCCCTCCCCTATTATTAACATGTTAGTATGCATGTAACATTTTTTATAGCTTATAAACCAATATTGATCATTCTGTTAGTATTATTCATTCTGAAGTGACTTAAAAGTCCCCCCCCCCCAGGTGGAATTGCCTATGTATTTTTTTCAAGGATTTTATTGACTTTTTTAAAGATTTATTTATTTATGCATACAAGCTGGGATACAGGGAGATGAGAGGGTTCACCAGAGACAGTGTGGAGCAGAACAGGCAGATCGATGGAAATACACTACTGAGGGGAGCAGCGGGTGAGGCAGGAGAGATCTGCTGCGCCATATGGGAATCTCCCCAGTGCGGGCTTCAAACTTGCGGTGCCACAGCTCTGCTCTTAACCGGTTGCACCACCAGGGTGGCCCAAGCCTATGTATTTTTAATAGTAAAAGTCTTTAGAAAATATGAATTGATCTATCATTATGAAGACTTATTTTTTCCCTTAATCAGTTTTATTGAGGTAAATTTATGTACAGTAAATTCACCATTTTTATATAGTTGAGTGAGTTTTCATAAAAGTACATGGTCACATAATTATCCCTACAGCCAAGATGTAGAATATTTTAATCATCTCAAAAAGTTCCTTTATGCTCCTCATTTATCCCCTTTCTCCCACCCCAGTCCTGGCAACCACTGATGCACTGCCTGTCACTGTAGATTTGCCCTTTCTAGAATCATTCCAGTAGAATATCCTATAAATGGAATCACACATTAGTTGGTTTTTAGTTTTCAGTCTGGTTTCTTTCACACTGAGTATTTTTGAAAGATGTTTTGCATGTATAGAAACTATATATTTTTAATTTTTAAGCAGCATTCCATTGTGTGTGCATGTATATATATAATATGTACACACACACACATTCCACAAAACTTTGTATCCATTCACAAATCCACAGGTGTTTGTGTGGTTTCTACTTTTTGGCGATTCTCAATAAAGATGCTACATACAAATACTTGCATACAGGTTTTTGTGGGAACGTGTATTTCTATTTCTCTTGGATAAATAATTATATGCCAGGTTGCATGGTAAGTATATACTTATTTTTAAAAACTGACAAACTTTTCCAAACTGGCTGTACCATTTTGCATTCCCACCAACAATGTATGAGGCTCCTAGTTGCTCTCCATCCTCACTAATGTGTTATCAATCTTTTTGATTTTTACCATCCCAGTAAGTATGTAATAGTATGTTGTTGTGGTTTCAATATGCCTTTCTCTAATGCCTAATGATATTGGGCAACTTTTTATGTGCTTATCATTCCAATTGTTTTTTTTAGTGACATAGTCAGTTTTATCCGTTTTTTATTAGGTTGTTTATCTTATTATTGAGTAATTAGAATTACATAAAGATGTATTTTCTAATTATTGACCAAAATAGCGTATGTTTTAGAGTTCATTTTGAATGTATAAGTGGGTACAATGAAAAATTCTTAAGTATTAACTTGGTACTAAGCTGGATAAAAATGCTATTTTGTATGTGTAAAGATCTAAAGAAGAGATGTAGTAGAAATATAAAATATTTTTTGTGTGCAACTTCCTTTGCCCAAGGTGATTGAATCCATTTCTCCCAACGCTGTTCTAGTCAATACAGAATTTTTTGTTTGCGTAAAAAGAAAAATCTTTGCAGTGAGAATTATTGGTTAGCATCCAGATGCTGTGAGAACCCATTTAATGGCTGCGTTTCAGGTGTTTATTTGAATCATACCTGTCTGTTACAAACAGTATGTCTTGTCTTCCTCACACAGTCTGGGGACTGACCAGTTGCCAAATAAAATTTTAGAGACATTGCAGACCTATTAAAAAGCCAAGCAAAATAAATACTGGCTCATTGTCACATGAGGTTCAAATACCACTTTAATTGTAAAAGGAGGAAGTGTGACTTATTTCACATTGTGGCTTAATGGTTAAAAATCAATGGCATTTCATGTATATGTATGTAGTCCTCTGGGAAATAAAGCACTTTCATAAAATTAGAAATGGTGCCATTAATTGTTGGACTGTCGTGGTGTGTTTACTGTCATTTTTGACAAGACTATAGGGGATCATATTTCAGTGATATCCTTTCTCTAATAAAAATATTGATATTTTTCTGTGGCTGTCTCCTTTAAGAAAATACACACACACACACACACACACACACACACACACACACACACACACCCAGTGGATTGTGTTCTTTTCCATTACTTGATCTCTAGTTCTAGATGGATGGAGCAACCTTCCCTGAGCATACTATTTCAAAAAGGGAAATTACTTCTGAAAGGAGTGAGAGAGAGATTATAGTCCAAAATCTTTTTTTTTAAAGATTTATTTATTTATGCATACAAGAATTGGGATCTAGGCCAGAGGTATGTCTGGGGTGAGAGGATTCACCAGAGACAGAGGGGGGAGCAGAACAGGCAGATCTACTGAAGTACACTGCTGAGGGGAGCAGTGGGCAAGACAGGAGAGGTCTGCTGCACCATGTGGGCCAGCCACTTGGCTGGGGATTGAACTGGCTTCAGTGACTACCCATAGCTTCATAGTGCTGAGACTTAACCCCTTGCGCCACAAGGGAGGCCCCCAAAATCTTTTTTTAGGAGGTTATGTCTCATTGAATTATAATCTATAACATTTGGGTCATTGTGTCTCTGTAAGGGTAACCTGAAGTAGGCAGTTTTGTCCTGAACTTGAACCACATATTCAGCAGGCTATTACTAAGCCTGTTCAGGGTGAAATTGTGTGATCAACTACTTAATATTGCATGTGAGTGTGGTGTACTTAATTTTATCATTCAAATAAAGTGTTTCTTTTGGCTCTGCTCCATAGAAGAATAGGAATTATTTAAAAGATGTAGGAGAAAGAGAGAGTGTGTAATCTAAAGGAAAGAAATGCAGGTCTGCATTATTTTGTTTTCAACTCAGCACTTTAGCACTCTGATTTCAAACTCTTAGATTGTGCTGTCCTTTCATTCCCTTTCCTTGGAGAGAGAAGGTGACTAACAGGGAATTTTGTTTTTAATCGTTTGAGTCACTTGATTGAGTTAGCACTAAGCACAGTAAGCCTATCTACTCCTTTGCTCTTCCTCCCTTCCTTTATTTGTCCTCTGAATTTAACTTGGCTTTATACCCATGCACTGGTTCTTCAAATGAAGTGTTCCAATAGAGGCGTCTTAAAGTCTGTGAGCGTGAGATATTATACTCATGATCTGATTGTGGTACATGTGGGTTAAGTTTTGTTGCTTTCTTGCCTGTGCTGTCCTTACAGGGTGGGCAGGGGCGGGGAGGGAGGAATAGATAATTTAAAAATGCTTATTTAGAATATTAAGCTTCAAAAGAAAAAACTTTTTCAGAAATTAAAAAAAAAAGATCTGAAACTTTGGTTTCTGTTTGAAATTTCTTTACTGCTCCTTACAGTATTTTTAGAAATTTAAAATGTTAGGTGAAATGAATAGACCTAGTTCTTTAGGAAACCTGGGTAGTTAACATAGAATAAAACAGTCTTGTAGATCTTACTGAAATTTTACATGTATGTTTATTCTTTCTCTAAAATAATTGTTGGGTCAGAAGCCTGGACCTAGAAATTGCTTCAGAATAGCACTGTGGACTTAGTGATTGTGGGACTGAATTTAATAAAATTAAGGACCCTTCCCAAATGGCATCAAGTGTTGGGACCTGACTGACTTGCAGAAATAGCGGCGCAGAGACCTCGAAGTCTTTGTAGATCAGAGGAGCAGCCCACTGAGGGTATATATTCCACTGACGTAGTAAAACTGCTGTCTATTTTCTTTGAGAAGCTGAACATTTGTTTTGCCTTTGTGTCTTGCTATTCCTCTGAAGAACAGAAGGCACACCTTAAAACCTGACACTTCCCCTGCATTCCATGAGGTAGGTAGAGTTTATTACAATAAGTACTTCTTTAAAATTTTGAACCTTAATTCAAATATAAGAAAAAATAAAAAAAGCTATTTGCAGTGTTAACATATTTCTTTGTGTCTTGCTGCTGACTTGGAGATGAGACTTTACTGTCATATTCAACTTTTATTGTTAGTCATATGCTAGATAAAGTTAATTTGGCAGGTACAGGTTTGTAGTGTGGGTGGATCTTTCCATGAAGCTCTTGATTTAGCTTGATTCTTGCTGAACATTTCTCCTAATTAAGGTGGTGAGTAGGTTTCCAAATTTCCACATAATCCAGGTTCCTAATCTTTGTGAGAAAACTCATTGTGGTAAGGTAAAAAACGAGTTCCCATAGGAGCGCAGAGGCTAAGCTTTTTGGTAATCAGATTGTGCTGATGTGAAATCTCTTCTTAATCTTTTGTAGGTTTCAGTTCTTTAAACGTACACTTTCGTGAATAAATGTAATGGGAATGAAAGCATAATTGTCCATGTTGATTTGAGTTTTAGAAATGTTTTATTTCCAGGCAATAAAATGCTATTTCTCATCTCTTTCTCTCTTAGATTATAGCAAAATGGACATACCAAATCCCCCAACTTCCAAATGTATCACTTACTGGAAAAGAAAAGTTAAATCTGAATACATGCGACTTCGACAACTTAAACGGCTTCAGGCAAATATGGGGGCGAAGGTAAAAAAATAATAAATGAAAGCTTATATGTTTTAATATGTTGGAGGAGTTGGATTTATTTTTAGCTCTTTTCTTAAAATTCTACTGATTTTTAACTTGGCTTTGCTAGGCTTTGTATGTAGCAAATTTTGCGAAGGTTCAGGAAAAAACCCAGATCCTCAATGAAGAATGGAAGAAGCTTCGTGTCCAGCCTGTCCAGTTGATGAAGCCTGTGAGTGGGCATCCTTTTCTCAAAAAGGTACTTCCAGGTGTCTAAGCTCAGCTTTCTTCTCCTACTTGGTCTTAAGTGTTTTTTTTTTCCTTTCTTTCTGTATTTGTGACTTACTAGAAAATAAATAAGAATAATGTATATAGCTACTATAGTCAACATTTAAAACTAACTATGATGGCAAATGTGTAGCTTAAAGAATAACCTTTTCACCTAATGTTCTCTTCATCATGAGTTTTTCATAGAAAAACAAGACACCTACTGTCTTACTTTCCTGGACTCTGAGTGTCAAAGCACTTTTTTTTTTTCACTCTAGGATACTTTGATATTAGAAAAAGAATGCCCTAGATAACGGACAGAAATACATTGATCAAAGGGATATCCCTTACTGTGAATTTAAAAAGCATTGTTTCTTTAATATTTTTAAAATATACAAAGCAGATCAATTTTCTTTCTCAAAGCATAATGTGGCTGTAGTTTCTATACGATTCTGTTTCCCCACGTACTGTCTACATCACCTTTGGAGCTAAGTTGGTATCACTGCCTTCAAGTGTTAGGTCTCCAGAAAAACTTCTTCAGCTTCATCCTCTTCTCCTGGGACTTTCATAGGCCTTTGCTTTCTTTAGAGCCCAAGGAGAACAACAATTTTATATTGAAATAAACATCAGTTGAGCAGGGGAGGCATTATGGTGGTCTGTATAGAGGATACTCAGGTGAATAGGAGACTTGCTCTCTGCAGGCTTAGAGTTGGGTGATTCGTTTTAGGAGTGATTGCTACAAAACCCTCAGCTTATTGATTTGTGAGAATCAGAAGGCTACTGGGATCATTTTGAAAGGAAAAGAATTTTCTCTTGGGTTGTGTGCTTGCCTTTACTGCTCATGTCATTGCTTATATTTCAGTGTACCATAGAGAGCATTTTCCCAGGATTTGCAAGTCAACATATGTTAATGAGGTCTCTGAACACAGTTGCATTGGTTCCCATCATGTATTCCTGGTCTCCTCTCCAGCAGAACTTTATGGTATGTATTGAAGTCCTGTGGTGACTGGTTAAACTGCATGATTTTCTGATACTCATATGCTGACTCTCCTCTTAGAGTGTATATGGCCAGCGTATACACAGTAAAGCATGGACATGCGAGCAGAATGTTTTTGCAAATTATTCTCTCTCTCTTAATATGCATATATGTCTGTTAAGTTGTTCTAACTTATTAAATTGTGTGCTCTCAGTTTACTTCTGAGCTGATGTTGGTTCTTTTTTGAATGAAAAGCGGAAGAATTCCGCTTTTTCCTTACTACCTTGGCCCAATTTTGTAGCATTAGGTATAGTTATATGCTCTTCTAAATAAGATACTTAAGGGTTAAGCAGGTTGACAACTCCCTGGTGATGAGGAATCCTTTCCAAATCCCTAGAGACAAGATGCTGTGAAAGCAACTGAGATAAGAGAGGCCCCTGTGGGTTGACAGTCCTTCCATCTGGGCCTTTAAGCTGACTGGGATTATTTGTGGTTCTGATAATCAGTCCTCTGATTATCATCTGTCTGGTGACAGAAGTTGGGCTGTCTGGATTAGGATATAGATCTTCAAAAAGGGATCATTTGTTAGAAGAAAACTTCAGAGTAATTTTACTTGATACTTGGGGATTTGTTCTCTACTGAACACAAACAAAAACCAAACCAAAACCCATCAAGCTGATTGTGTATTGTTTGTTGCCAGAAGATAAATATTCATGGCCTCTGTTGCAACTGACTTTTGGTTCCCATGAGTGTGATTAACATGAGTTACAATTTTTTGTTATGACTATGGGAGGTTAGCCTATATAATAGAATATCCAAAAATTTTATGATTGCCCAGTTGCTGTTCCAGATAGTCCAGTTATATTGCAGTTAGAATCCTTTCTTTTCATTATCTATCTCTCTATTTATGAAAAGAATTAGAATTGGCGCCTTAGCCTATTGTTTAGGTGATATTTGTACCTATTTCACAATTTTATGTGGTGGATAAAATGAGATGATAGGTGGAATCACTGTGAAAGATAAATGTACTGTCCAACTCTGGTGTTGGTAGATACTGTTAGTTTAAAGGTAAACATTAGTTAATAGCCTCAAGCAGTTAGACTGAATTTCCACCCCCCCCCCCAAGATTAGCTTTGCTCCCTTCCATTTGCGGTTTTGTTGGCAAAACAAAATGACCAGTCTTTAAAATGCAGGAAATTCTGTGGCCAAAGGCATTTTCAAGAGATTCAAACAGCAAAAGAGGCTTAGAAAAGATTCCAATAAACTGAAAAGCAGAGATGCATGGTGGATTCATGGAGTGAAAAACATCTGGTTTGTTTTCAGGTAGAAGATGAGACAGTTTTGTGCAATATTCCCTACATGGGGGATGAGGTGAAAGAAGAAGATGAGACTTTCATTGAAGAGCTGATCAATAACTATGATGGGAAAGTCCATGGCGAAGAAGGTAGTGGTGCTGAGCTCTTTGGGATAAAATTGATAGTGTGGTCCCCTTCTTTGGTACATCATTTTGCCTTACCTGCTGCTTCACTGGGTACACATTGAAGAATATTTTGCTGTCTTCACACTGCTGGGAGTAAAAAAAATTTGTTTCCCATTAAAAATTTAGTGTGAATTCCTGAGATACTGCTTACCACCTCCCAAACTTGAGGAAGGAACCAACTTCCTCAGAAAGAAGGCACTGAGAAATCATACTGTCTCACAACCCTGGCCACACAGGGAAGAGGAAAGTTATCCCCCCGAAGATGGGTCACCACTCATTCATCCAAAGCTTTGGGAGGACGGGTGCGAGACCATCACATGATACTAGGGCTGGGTGGGGCTGTGTGGGACCCCATGCTGGCTCCTGAAAAACTAGGGAAGAAACAGATCCACTTGCTCTCTGGGGAAAGAGTTCTTGGTCACCAGGCTCATTTGTTACCTCTGATAACACCATCACTTTCCTGAGTGAAGCTTCCATCCTAGAGGTTCAGCACAAGGTTGTTAGCATTGAGACAGACATGATTCTGTGATTTGAGACATGTTTGGGAGATGTTCTGGGCTGCCCGAATCTTGCACAGTTTGATGTAACGATGGTTCCTGCCCAGTGTTTCTCCGAGCACTTGGCAGTCTTAGTCTCACCCTTGGCCTGCATGATCTGCTGCTGCTGTTCCTGGTTTGCATTTTTCAGAGAACTTGGCCTGTTTGGCCTCCTTCTGAGCCGCTTGGTGGGCTTCTACAGTGGCTGTGTGCTCTTGGCTCAATTGCAACCCTGTGATGGCTGCATCATGCAGGATAAAGCTGAAATCCTTGTCCCTAGATCCAAGGGATACTTGGGTCCACTGGGTGTTCAATTTTGAGGCCTTGAACCAGACTGCCACACATTTTAGCACCTCGTTGATAATGGATGACAGCACTCACCTTTTGTAGTCTGGCCCTGGACACTGGGACGTGCTGAGAACCGCATGGCAACAGGTTGAGACTGCACTTGCAGGAGATATTTACCATTTGCAGATCTTTGGAGATTGGAGGGGAGAAAATTTGTTGGGCTCTGGCCCAAATGTCATATGTGATGGGGTCTTGGAACCAGGGGATCCTGAAGTGAGGCCCCTCAGTGGGGCCGGTGTCCCACGGCACTCCACTAATCTGATTCAAGAGAGCGGGCCTGTGATTGCCTGTGGACGCCACGGGACACCAGCACTTAGCAGCAGCCTCAGCGCTGTGCCCATGACCTGGGGGCCAGAAGGCAGTCGTCCCGCTAAGTCCTTCAGGTTCTGGACCAGGGTCTGAACCTGAGGCCCACTGCACCAGAAGTCAGAAGGGGATGCCAGCCTACCTCTGTCCCACTCCAGGCTAGAGACTGCACCCTTCAGAAGTGAATCCAGGCCCAGTGTGCTTGTGGGAACTAAAATTTTGTATTAAAAATACCCTGGTTGAATTTCAAAATGAATTGGTACATGAAAGGATTATTTAGTAATTGCAGGCTGATGAGAAATCTCAGTGTACAGATAAGTTTGATCTTAGGAGTTCCCATAAGTCCATCCAAGACCACCTGTTCTTCATTTCCCTTTCTCTAAGAATAGCATTGAGCATAATCTGTCAGCTATTTCTTTGATCCAGCTATCCCCTGGGTTTCACAGAAGTTGGTTATAATATCCTGACTTTCTTAAAACCAAGTCATATGGATTTAGTTGTAATTCTGGAAAAGACTGTCAGTGTCTTTAAGAAGTGGGGAAGGAAGGAAAGACTCCCCATAGATTTGCAAATATTAGCATCACCTGCTTTTTTGACAAGCTGCTGTTACCATGCTATTGAAATTCATTATTTAGCTACAGTGCCCCCTAGTGTTCAAAGACGTTCTCAATTTTTAGTATAACCCTGTATAGTAAGATTTTTGGGAAAAAAATGACTCCAATAAGTCACCACTTCATCAGATGCAAAACCAAGTAAAATTTCATTTTATCATTCTTTCTCTGTCCCATTTAGATTTTTTTTTAGATTTTGGACTATAAATTCAGGTTGACCCATGGCTAAGGAAGTGAACTACAACAGTAAGAATAAGGTTTTGAGCTGTTTTTCCTGCTCTAGCCACCTGAACTGTTGGATTTGTAAGAACTATTCAAATTATTGTTGTTGGTTGTCAAATTATTTGTTGATTGTTGATATAAAAATGTGCATATGTTATCTATCTGGGCCTTGAGAGTGTATACAATAAAACCTTCCTAGAGCACTGATAGAATATGAAATATCCACTGCCCATCAGTCTGATCCTTATGTTTCAGAAATGATCCCTGGATCTGTCCTGATTAGTGATGCTGTTTTTCTGGAGTTGGTAGATGCCCTGAATCAGTACTCGGATGAGGAGGAAGAAGGGCACAATGATACCTCAGATGGAAAACAAGATGACAGCAAAGAAGATCTCCCAGTAACCAGAAAAAGAAAACGACATACTATTGAAGGTAAGCCGTCCTGCTTCCTTTTTTTCTTTTTTTTAAAGATTTATTTATACATACAGCTGGGGTACAGGCCAGAGGCACGGAGTGGCGAGAGGCTTCACCAGAGACAGAGTGGGGAGCAGAACAGGCAGATCAGAAATACACTGCTGAGGAGAGCAGCGGGCAAGGCAGGAGAGGTCTGCCGCACCATGTGGGATTCTCCCCGGCTGGGCGTCGAACTCGCATCGCTGCTGCCGACAGCTCCACAGCCCAGCGCCCAACCGCTGCGCCACCAGGGAGGCCCCCGTCCTGCTTCCTTACTCCACTTGGAGGATGACAAGGCGAGGGAGGAAGGAAATAATAGAGGCTTACTCCTTATTAAAATCTGTTGATATTTCTCATTGGTTCACTTAAAAGAAAACATGATCACTGACTAACAGTTCAGCATGATTGTGACCTGGCTGAAGAAGAAAGCAAATGAACTTATGGGCTAACCCGTGTTCATTTTTTTTTTTGAAGACTTATTTATTTATGCATACAACAAGCTGGGGTACAGGCCAGAGGCATGGAGCGGTGAGAGGGTTCACCAGAGACAGAGCAGGGAGCAGAACAGGCAGATTGACGGAAACACACTGCTCAGGGGAGCAGCGGGCGAGGCAGGGGAGGTCTGCTGTGCCATGTGGGAATCTCTCCAGCCTGGCGTCGAACTTGTGTCACCGCTGCTGACAGCTCCACAGCGCAGTGCTTAAGCGCCACCAGGGAGGCCCCCATGTTCATTTTTAATTATGAAAGTAATGTGTTTGGAAAACTTGGATAGTTATAAAGAAGAAAATAAAATTACCCTATAGTCACCATTAAAATTGCTTTCTAGGTATTAAAAAAACATGTATGTAAGCATATATATACTCCACACGTACCAATGTACCTAAAAATAGTTCAATGTCGTATGTCAGTGATATCTCATTTTTCAAGTACATGTGTACATTAACATATTTACATGTATTATGTGATGCTGGAATCATGACACATATTTTGTATATGTGTATATTCACATACATTAATTGTATGTTCCTATGTATTTATTTAATGGGTAAGTTAAGGAATATCATCCTGTACCACTTATTTAGAAATGGGCAGATACCAAAAGAAACAACTAAAATCATCCAAATGGTCTTGGGGAGAATGACTCTTTCATAATATGCCTCTTAGAACTATTGGATTTTTAAACTATTTATTATTTTGATAAAAAATGAATTCCCTTTTTACTTAATTTTATATCATAAGCCACATTTCAATTTGTTAATGTTTATTTAATTTAATGTGTAATTGTACATTGTACTCTGTGTTATTTAATATAATTAGTCCAGGAGCGTAGTGTCTCCTATTATAGCCGAGTTCTCTATTGTGTTCTCCAGCATCAATACGATCGGATTCTTCTGTATTCAGGTCTCTCCATGAAAACTCCTGTTCCACCTCCAGATTCTTTCCTGAACTGTGGTTTTTGTTGTTAATATGTAGATGGCTCTGATTTCCTCATTTACAGATAACCCATTAGATCAGCTCAGGTATCATTGGTCTTTATACTGCTGATCAGTTGGTATTTAAATGAACAAAACAGCTCTAATCAAAGTGCTGTGACAATGGAAAAAAGAGCTTTGCTTGCATGCTGATACTAGCACTCGGGAGCTTTTTGTCATTTCTCATTCAGGCAACAAAAAGAGTTCCAAGAAACAGTTCCCAAATGACATGATCTTCAGCGCAATTGCCTCTATGTTCCCCGAGAATGGCGTCCCAGACGACATGAAGGAGAGGTAGGGAAAGCTGACCTGCTCAAATCATGATGAGTGTTCGGACAAAACTTTTATTCACATATGTTGTTTGCTTAAGAAAAAGCCTTCCTTATGGTAAATCCATTGTTTGCCTGGAGTTCTGATGACTTGCTTACTTCTAAAAGCCCCTTTGCATAGTAAGGGTCTTCACGTGCTGGCATTTGAGTAAGTCTGGGCAGAGAATTTTTAAAGTTTTGCCATTTTTTTCTGCAGTTACTCCAGCACCCTACTTAATCAAATCTTTCCCTCCCCTTATCTTCAGACACGTGTCTGACCCAGCACAATTACCATGATGTATTTGCTGAGCTGTACACCATTCTATCTTCAACAAGACCCACAAAAAATACCATCTTCCCTTGGCAGGCCCTACCTTGATGGTCGCCAGTATTTAAACTGTATTTTCTCAGTGGAGACTTTCCCTTGAACTCTTACCTCTTTTTTTCTTAAATAGGTATCGAGAGCTGACAGAGATGTCAGACCCCAATGCACTTCCCCCTCAGTGCACACCCAACATCGATGGCCCCAACGCCAAGTCTGTGCAGCGGGAACAGTCTCTACATTCCTTCCACACACTTTTTTGCCGACGCTGCTTTAAATACGACTGTTTCCTTCACCGTGAGTGGGGCTACTCTGTTTGAAGTGCTTTGCTCTTTCCCACCCCCAGCCACTGTTTCCTTCTCTTTATTTTCATCTATCGTGGAGGCTATGAAACCTCTGTTCTGATTATGGCTTTACAAAGGGCCAGTTCTATTTTCACTTGTTGGGTGATAGTGGAGCGTGATTTGCATGGTCAGAACAGAATAACCAGCAATATAATTGTCCCTCAGTGGCGTCTCACTTTGAAAGGATGATGTTGCTCTCAAAAATGATTACATTTTATACACCTTAATGATGTATATGGCATTTTCTTAATGATAGCTAGTTACATCTAAATTCCCCTACAGTAGCTCCCTAATTCAATTTTGTTTCTCTCCATCTTGTCAAATGGATGAACCACTGGAAACAGAACAATTTTGTATTTCACAGCTTTTCATGCCACTCCTAATGTATACAAACGCAAGAACAAAGAAATCAAGATTGAACCAGAACCATGTGGAACAGACTGCTTCCTCTTGCTGGTATGTTCTTAAGCTGTTCTACCATTGTTAGCTTTGTTTAAAATCAAGCAGGAAATGGTCCTTGGGCTTTCTGCCCCTGGGAACACAAACCAAGTGACCCAGCACATGCGCTCAGGGGTCATAAAGCACAAACAGAACATGACATCTGTTCTTAAGGGGCTCCTAATGCTCAGGCAGTAGGACTGTGAAATTGGTCTTATGGAGTGCAGTCTGAAGAGTATTTTAGGCTTCCCTGCTCTAAATATCATCTACTCGGATTTCACAGTCTGAAACTGTATTGTTTGAATTGGAGCTCTGTGTGTGTGTGTGTGTGTGTGTGTGTGTGTGTGTGTGTGTGTGTGTTTTACACCATTTTCTTTTCTGTCTTCCTTTAAATACACATGATTGTAGGAGGAATAGCACACAAAGGTGCTGATGTCGTATTGTGAGGTGATCAGCCAGATGGCCCCTTGCCACGTGGACAGCCCTTTTGTGGGAGCAGGATCCTCCTGCATTCCTATGCAGAGGCAGTACCCTGAAAACTAGAAGAGAGTGGGTCAGTTGGATTTGCCAAGCACAGTTTTCTTTTCTACATAATAGTGTTAGCTTAAGCAAAGAAGGAAATGCCTTGATAAAACTTCTACCACCAGTTAAGATAGGTTATGTATCCAAGTCTCTTTGGGACCATTTTGAATGAAGTAACACAAGAAAAGATGGTAGAGAGTGCCAGTGGGCATGCATCTGCAAAGTGCCATGTGGGAGGAGTAAAACAGTAAGTAGACTCTATCTGACACGGATTCCCTAGTACTTTGACTCCTTTCTATATGGCAAGTACCTTGCTGGCCCTTAATATAACATCTTATTTCATGCTTATAACAACACCCTGACTATTGCAAAAATGCTGCCAATGTCTGTGTATGTTTTTAACCTACAGAAATGTATGTGCACATTTTTTTCTTGGCATTTTCTAGAAATCATTATGTTCAGCGATAATGCTGGATTACTTTTCCTCAGACTCTTTATTAATTTTTTGGTTGTGCAAAGAATTTGAAAGATACCTTCTTCCTGGACTTAATGGCACTTGTCCATATTTACTTTTCCCCTGTGTTTGTGTAGGTATTTCTTGCAGTCATTTGAAAATATGTTGCATGCATCGTGACTTTTGTTTGCTGAGTTTATCAGTATGCATCTACTAAGAAATATTCTTACATAGCCACATTTTACATGTGGCAAAATTAACAAGAATTTCATGTTATTTATCCATTCCCTACTCATTTTTTCCCTTATTGTGCTAAGGATAGCTAGTTTTTCAAATAAAACCAAGGTAAGTAATGCATCATATTTTGTTATCATGTCTTTCAGTCTTTTTATTTTTTTCTAAACCCAAGGGTCTGTTAGATCCATGACCAGCCTCTCTTAATCTCAAATAATCCTACCGCTTTTTTTCTTTTTGAAAAATCTGGACTGATAGTACTGTAAGATGCCCTATGTTCTGGAATTGTCTCTTGTTTTCTCTTGGTGTCATTCAGCTTGCTTCTTTGTCACCTCATTCCTGTAAACTAGAATTAGTTTTAAAGGCTTTACCATACTTGTGTTAAACCTTTTGAGTAAAATACACTGTAAATGATGCTCTGTGGACCACTTGTAGCATGGGCACATTATCAGATTTAATTAATTTTGAAACTTCTCTCTTGCGATTTCCTTAGGGCCTATGTGTATCATCTTGAATATCCTTTGTAATGGTAAACATTTGTCCTTCAAAGGGAGATATAGTTTTCAGAGCAGAGATTAGGACACAGATGTACACAGAGAAGACCAGGGAAGGACACAGGAGTAGACAGCCCTCACCAGTCAAGGAGAGGCCTCAAGAAACCAGCCTGCCAGCACCTTGATTTCAGACTTCCAGCCTCCAGAGTTGCAGGAGAATAAATCCCTGTTGTTTAGCCACTCTGTGCTATTTTGTGATGGCAGCCAGTGCTGACTAAAACAGTGGGAGAAGTAACCCAAGCTGTGATTCTTGTATCTACTCTAGAACAATGAGCTGTGTGCCCTCAAGCAGATCTCTTCCTCTCTCTCGACCTCATTTCCTCATCTATGGGAGAGTGTGTTCTCAACCCAGCTAACAGCAAATGAATTTTAGATATGGCTCACTGGAAAGCTGAAGATGTATAAAAGCACAAATCTTGTCTTTTTTTAAGATTATAGGGCAGCTGTTTTACAAAGCGATGGGCATTTATAAGCTTTAGAATATTAAACCGTTACCTTATGGTTGTACTTACGTGGTACAGACTATGGAGACGGCGCCGTTGCCCTTAGGTGCAGAGGTTGGCAAAGATGGTTCGTGGTCATGGGACCAGTGGGGTGACTGTGGGCCTGCTCCTGTTTCCTGTTTGTGACATGTCTTCTGCAGGAAGGAGCAAAGGAGTACGCCATGCTCCACAATCCTCGCTCCAAGTGCTCTGGTCGTCGCCGGCGAAGGCACCACATGGTCAGTGCCTCCTGCTCCAATACTTCCACCTCTGCTGTGGCTGAGACTAAAGAAGGGGACAGTGACAGGGACACAGGCAATGACTGGGCCTCCAGTTCTTCAGGTACAGTGAACAGAAAATGACCTTTTCTTTTGATGGAAGGACTTCAGTAAACCCAGGATCACTGCGTGGTACTTAACATTACTACTTTTTAAATTATTTCTTCCCACAGGTCCACCTATAAGCAGTAGAGACAGGGAATGTTTTGTTTCTAACTAGTCTTTTAAAGTAGAATGAAGTACTTACGCGTTTGTGGCAAACTCCTGATAATAACCACATTCCACCTACATCTGTTTCTCTTACTTCTTCCTCTCTTAGAGGCTAACTCTCGCTGTCAGACTCCTACAAAACAGAAAGCGAGTCCGGCGCCACCTCAGCTCTGTGTGGTGGAAGCGCCCTCGGAGCCTGTGGAATGGACAGGGGCTGAAGAATCTCTTTTTCGAGTCTTTCACGGCACCTACTTCAACAACTTCTGTTCAATAGCCAGGCTTCTGGGGACGAAGACATGCAAGCAGGTACTGTCTGAAGGAGCCAGAGCAAGCTGGGGACCCTCCTGCCAGCCTCTGCTCTGCCAGCCCTTTTTGCCCTCTGGTTAGGCGGCCTGCCTGGAGACAGCTTATCTTGGGCTCATTCCCTCGTGAGCTGTGCTTCTAGGCCATGAAGTGGGTTCCCCAGATGTGGGGCCGCCTGCAAATGCCAAGCTCACAGTGCTTAGGTGCACTTAGGGGCACAGTGCTCTTTTAGCCCGTTCTTTGATTTCTGCCTTTCTTTCTAAATGTGTATCCCTTTCCTGGAAGGAACTCCTAGGTCTTTCTGGGGATCTGCTTGTCCCCTTTGGGAATCTGTAACTACTGTTCCTTCCACCAGTCTCCTCAGTTGCTTTTTTCTCCATATGTTCTATTATAGGTTTTTTTTTTTGTGTTTTTTTTTGGCATTATCACCCCAAATACCTGGGTCTGGGCCTTGCCCTTTTACTCAAACCACTACTAGAATCACAACTTGAAAGCAACCACTAATGCTATGGCGGCAGAGAACAACCTCCGTGAAAAGACCTACTGAAGGACAGGGTCAGGGAGTCAGGTGGTGGGATTAATCCCCAGTAGCAAAAGAGCAGAGCTTGTTGGCGCCCTAAATTTGGAGGTGTCTCTGTGGCTCCTTCTGCACACTTCCTTTATAACGATGGGACCATGAGCTGAAGTGCCCTTTGCTTTCATTTTGGTACTCAGACCTGTTTCCCTGAGTCATAGGTTCTTAACCTAAAAATCTGTGGAAAGGAATGCAAAAAATTTTGGTGTTTTCCTGAGAAGAGATTTATAGATCGCACAAAATCTTAAGAGGGCCTATAACAGGGCCTCCCCGGTGGCGCAGCGGTTGGGCACTGCACTGTGGAGCTGTCGGCAGCGGTGATGCGAGTTTGACGCCCGGCCAGGGAGATTCCCACATGGCATGGCAGACCTCTCCTGCCTCGCCCGCTGCTCCCCTCAGCAGTGTGTTTCCGTCAATCTGGCTGTTCTGCTCCCCACTCTGTCTCTGGTGAACCCTCTCGCCGCTCCATGCCTCTGGCCTGTACCCCAGTTTGTATGCATAAATAAATAAATCTTAAAAAAAAAAGAGGGCCTATAACAAAAAAGGAAAAGAAAAAAAAACAGACCCAAAAATAATGCTGTAAGAAGCATGTTGAGAGGGAACCAGCCTCCCTAGCGAGATGCATCCTTCCCCAAGTAGTCAAGACTGTCATCTTTGTACCAACAGAGGGCGCTAGTGTTTAGCCTGAGGGCACCACACTGCTGACCCCACACAGTTACACAAGGTCCACTCTGTTGCCCTTCCTAAGAAGAGACAGATGCTGTTGGTAAGAATCAGCCCTCTCAGGGCTTGGCAGGAAGAGAAGTTAGAGGAAAACTACCGTTATGTGCTCAGTGTTTCTCTTTTGTCAAGTCAGGATAAACACCTAAATATTAGTTCCCAAGCCAGCCACCCCAATTCCAGTGCCCCTCTTCTCTCTCACACGCTCAGTCAGCTGCCAGTGAGCAATCTAGAACCCTATCAAGCCCAGCACCTGGTTGGGTCACTTATCTGACCTTGCCCAAGAGATGACAGGTCCTGTTGGATTTCTCTTCCAGGTCTTTCAGTTTGCAGTCAAAGAATCACTTATCCTGAAGCTGCCAACAGATGAGCTCATGAACCCCTCACAGAAGAAGAAGAGAAAGCACAGGCAAGGGTTGGACAAAGGACTTTTTGTGGCCTGGCTGTTCTCTGTGCTCTGCCCTCCCCTTGGAGTTCCCCCCTCCCGCCCTCTCTGGCCACTGCCCATGGCTCGGCATTGCGCAACTGCGGTTCTTGTGCTTCCTGCAGGTCTAGGCCTCGGGCCCGCCCTTCCCCTGTCCCTAGGAGCCATGGACCATGAGCTGACACTGGCCACTTAAGCTCCTGACCAGTTGGACATGAGCTGTTGACCTCTTGGCTTCCCCCGAGGCCATGTCTCCTTTCTGGGTAGTTAGTTACCATCGTTACCCACTTCTCAACACTGACCAGAGTTTATGCCTTTTCTTTCTTTTTTTTCCTGGCAACTTGGGCAATTTTTTTGGCAACATAACTTGTGTTGTTTTTCCAAGTTGCATAATGGTACTGTCTTCTAGCAAGCTTTTACTTAGGAGGTGTCTTTAAAAATTCAGCACTCTGCCTGGCTTGGCGTCATGATGACTATTACCTCTTGAGGGAAGGAGCTGACACTAGTTCTAGCTGTAGAAGGCAGTCCTGTGGCTTCTCCCTTTCAGTTCTCTCACTCAGAGCAGATTCCTGAAAAGCCTTCCAACCTCCCCATCTTGAAACTTTCCCAGATTTCCACCTCCCCAAAGAGAGGGAGTGGGGAGAAAGAGGAAGAGAAGCAATAGCATTATAATAGACTCAAAGGGTTGGGTTTGGTTTTGTATCTTTTTTTGTTCTCTGATGTGTATTTTTTGTGGGGGGTGGGCGGTGGGATGTTGTTTAAATTTGCATCTTGAGGCTTAGACCAGCTGGATTCAGGATGAAGTCTGGCTTCCATCGCCCAGAGGGTAAAGGCCTCCTGTGTAGGGCCTTGGGGAGGATGCTCCCCAGTCATCAAGTCACAGGCCCTCAGAGAACATTGTCATAGTTTATTTTCCGCACCTGCAGACGTCCCTGGGCCTAGGCCCCAGGTCCATCCCTTCTCTCTTTTTCAGGTTGTGGGCTGCGCACTGCAGGAAAATTCAGCTAAAGAAAGGTGAGTTCCTCCAGGGCGTACTTCAGCAGTTCAGTTCGAGGTCTCACCCCTGTGCCATCCCCCTGCCTCAGCTGCAGCTGTGCTTGTTGACCCTGCACGGCTTCCGCAGATTGCAGATTTCTCTGCAGCAGCTGAGAGCAGCTCAGCTTCTCACTGCAGCTGGGACCTCTCAGGAGGTAGTTAGGGGCCTTGTGATCTCTGACTTTGATAGTGTGCCATTTGCTAGGTTCTAGATTTTGTTTAATGTTCACAGTAGCTGCCCTGTGGTCCCAGATCATTTTCACACTCTCCCCACAAAGCAGAGCACCCTGTTGTAGCCTCTGAGTAGCCATCATCTGCGAGTCCTTCTCCCCACACGTGCTAAAAGTGCCTCCAAGGTTATGGTCAGAACGGGCCTGCACTGATCGGGGCGCCTGGCCCTGGGGGAGAGGGCTCCCTGGGGGTCCAGGCACAGCCGCGACTGGTCTGTTCTTCTCTCCTAGACAACTCTTCCACACAGGTGTACAACTACCAGCCCTGTGACCACCCGGACCGCCCTTGTGACAGCACCTGCCCCTGCATCATGACTCAGAATTTCTGCGAGAAGTTCTGCCAGTGCAACCCAGACTGTAAGAGCCCGCCGACAGCTGGCCTCGCGCATCCCGGCGTCCGCCGTCTGGCGCCCTTGGCTGCTTCTGGGCCCTCTGATGGCCTCCTTGCTGACTTTACGTATTCCAAATAGGAAATGAGATACTTAAGTTCTGGAAAAGTCACTGTTTTTGAACCTTGAGGTGCATGATTCAAAAAGCAGCAATTACAGAGTCAGATGCTTTCCTAACTTTCCTTTCCAGGGCAAAATGAAGGAACATGGGGATGTTGAATTTCCTTAAGATGCAGTTTGTTTTACAACATGCACTTGGTGCTCAGGCAGTTGTGCTAGAAATATCTCTTAAACCCATAGAGATATCAATCTCAACCACAGCAGAGGGGCATTTGTGCTGGGGAGGGCAGAGGGTGGAGGAGGGTGGCGTGGAACGGATGCATTCTGTTCTCAAAATGACTCTTGTTTTGATGGTGAGGTTGTACCAGTCAAAAGCACTGATTTCATCTTCCCCGGGGGCAATATCCACCTCCCTTCCCAATCCTCCCACCAGGGGGAGGGAACCCACTGGTGGGGGGAATCTCTAGGGAACAGCTCAGTAGTCCAGCCTGCTTTTTTGATTCTCGACCATGAATGTTGGGAGGCACTCTGTCTTTTCCAGAAAAGATTTGAGTATGTGATTGAGTTACCTTGTTTTTTTAAAAGATTTATTTATTTATTATACTTACCTGGCAGGGGAGATACCGTGATCACGAAGGTGGTTTTCCCAGGGCGAGGCTTATCCATTGCACTCCGGATGTGCTGACCCCTGCGATTTCCCCAAATGTGGGAAACTCGACTGCATAATTTGTGGTAGTGGGGGACTGCGTTCGCGCTCTCCCCTGAAAAAAAAAAAAAGATTTATTTATTTATGCATATAAGAGCTGGGGTGTAGGCCAGAGGTGTGGGGGTGGGGGCGGTGAGACGATTCACCAGAGACAGAGTAGGGAGCAGAATAGGCAGATCTACTGAAATACACTGCTGAGAGGAGCAGCGGACGAGACATGAGAGGTCTGCTGGGCCATGTGGGTCGGCTCCCTGGCCTGGGATCGAACTCATGCTATGTTAGCTGCTGAGAGCTTCATAGTGCTGAGACTTAACCCCTTGCACCACCAGGGAGGCCCATGATTGAGTTATCTCAAGGGGGCTTCTCTCCTGTTTTGCCATATAGCCTTGACCCTGTAATATTTACTTCCCTGCCATCCCTTGCGTTGAAGCAGGCCCCGTTAGCCTGCTTCTCTGCCTAACCTCACCTGTCTTCCCTCCAAGGTCAAAATCGTTTTCCCGGCTGTCGCTGTAAGACCCAGTGCAATACCAAGCAGTGTCCTTGCTATCTGGCGGTTCGAGAGTGTGACCCCGACCTGTGTCTCACCTGTGGGGCCTCAGAGCACTGGGACTGCAAGGTGGTTTCCTGCAAGAACTGCAGTATCCAGCGTGGCCTCAAGAAGGTGAGTACTGTTCTCAGGTGTCAGGCAAGATCATGGAGTGGGACAGATAGAACAGTCCTGTGCAGCCTCAGGACTCATCTCAGTCCAGTGCTTTAGAGATTTTGCTTGTGAAAGTGCTCGGTAGATCCTAAAAGACGTGCATGGACTGAAGTGATAAAGTTCTGTGTGCCGGCGAGGCACTAGAAAATTGACCTGACCAGAGCGGAGCAGAGAGGAGGGGCAGTGTGGATGTTGTCTGCTCCCATGGACACACAGCAGTGCCCTCTGTGGACTCAGGTCCAACTCCCCAGGCTAGAGGGAGAGGCGTCATCTTTCCTTTCACCACCTCCTTTTTTTGTTTTTCCGTCCACCAGATAGAATCACTTAAACTTTTTTCTGTTTTCAGATCCTCTTAACATTTGGTAGTACTTTCCACCCTGTCCCCCTCCCCCGCCATCCTCTCCCACGTGCACATCTAGCACATGCGCCCCTTCACACACGCCCTGTAGTCTGAGGTTTGACACCTTCTTCCCCAGCACTTGCTGCTGGCCCCCTCAGATGTGGCCGGATGGGGCACCTTCATTAAGGAGTCTGTGCAGAAGAACGAATTCATTTCTGAATACTGTGGTGAGGTGAGTGCTGTCACTTTGGCCCACATTCTTTCTGGGGAAATACTGATAAGGAACCCTGATTTTCTGTGGGCCAGATTTCTTTGACTTAATCTCTAAATAACTCATCTGAGTTCTCATGTGGCCTCTTGGGGGATCCCACAGAACAGTTTGCAGTCCTGAAACAAACCACTCTTTTTCTATTCTTTGGTAACTCAGACCACACAGAGGGAACAGGTGGGTAGTTGAGGCTCTCATCAGCCTGGGAGGGGGTTGGAAAGAAGCCCCATGCTGTCTCTTCTGAGCCTCCTCATGACACTCAGTAGGCACGTGCGTGACATCGCCCCCTCCCCATCCTTTCTAGGGGAGGGAACTGTGTCCTGAGCGGGCCACCTGATCCTCCTCTTTGTTCCTTGACTGTCTCTGCAGCTTATCTCTCAGGATGAGGCAGATCGACGAGGGAAGGTCTATGACAAATACATGTCCAGCTTCCTCTTCAACCTCAACAACGGTACGGAGTTCCCTCTCATCCCAAGGCAGTCTCCGGCAGGTCTTTCTACCAGCTCTCACTTGCGATAGTCCAGGCTCAGATGACCTCTGGATCTCCCAGCACATGCAGAGCAAGGTGGTGAGATGGAACTCAGAGGCACCACAAGCCATAGTTCACCTGCCCTGGAGACCCTCCATTTTCGGGTTGTGTTTGCAACCAGAGTGCTAAGCATGACACCTCAGAAATCTCCCTACCCACAGATCCACAATTCAGGCAGAAGGGGGAGGGCACCCAAAAGGAACCCTCTGGCATGAGGCTGAACCGTGATGCCACTGGTGGCATGCTGGGCTTCGGCACTCCCAGCGGATCGAACTGTTTACGTTACTGGCTAATTGATTTTAAATTCAGCCTCAAGAAGCTGTGGCGTTCCCTGGTGAGCTCACAGGCCTCCTTGGCTTACTTGATACAGATTTTGTCGTGGATGCTACCCGGAAAGGAAACAAAATTAGATTTGCGAACCATTCGGTGAACCCCAACTGTTATGCCAAAGGTGAGTTCCCAGGGACCTGGGAGTGGGGGCTGGGAGAATGGACGCCTCATTTACTGTGATTTCTGTTATTCATTTTCGTAAATGAGTTGCTGTTTGTCCACACATAATCATGATTAATGTCTGGTATCATTTTGAGCATTTTTCAGTTTTAGGATCTGTTTTTTAACTGAATACATGATAAACAGTCTCCCACAAGGCTGAGTCTTTTAAAGATAATTCTTTTCCCAAGTCATTCATCCGAATGACAGATCCGAATGCACAGAGGCTACTGCCTTCTTCGATTACTTTCTCATTCCACTTCGTGTATGTTTTCACTGGAAATATGGAGAAAACCAGTCCAGAATCACTGCTGGTTGTTGCCTTGAGTTGGCGAGGGGCCTAGCCTCAGGTCTGTGCTGTTTGCAGTGGTCATGGTGAATGGAGATCATCGGATTGGGATCTTCGCCAAGAGGGCAATTCAAGCTGGTGAAGAGCTCTTCTTTGATTACAGGTGAGGCAGCCGGGAATGGCCTTAAGGAAGTGGCCCTGGAGGCGGAAGGGGCTCTCGGAGCTGATGGGGGCATGTGTGGGTGACGTGGGTGAAGGAGAGGCTCTCCCGGTGGCCAGGGCTCGCCCTTTGTTCTGCTCTCTGGCTCTTGCTGGTGGCGTGGGAGCACGTGTACGAGCCGTTAGGGAGCGGGGGAAGTGAAACGTGAAACGGGAGGGACTGCATCTTTCTGTTGTAAAAGCCTCGATAGTAATCCGGTTCCTCCTCCTGCTCTCGGACAGGTACAGCCAAGCTGATGCCCTCAAGTACGTGGGGATTGAGAGGGAGACTGATGTCCTCTAGCCCTCCTGGCCCCGCGCCAGCGCTTCTGGTAGCGGCACTCACTGCTTTCATGCACACATCACTGCTGCTCGAGTTTCCTGCACTGTGTGTCCCCTACACTGAGAAACCCCCCACCCACTCCCTCTGTAGTGAGGCCTCAACTGTGTCCAGTAGGGACAAAACTGTCTCATGACAGGGGAGACAGGCACTAGGCTTGGGCTCCCAGGAGAGAGCCGCAGAGGGGGAGACTGGATGTCTGGCTTTGGAGGACAAGGACCTGGGCTGAGGTGGGTGACTCGTGCTTGATTTCTTGTCAGCTACCCAGAGTGTGGCCTCAGATACCCACTTGGGCAGTTCCTAGCAAGCATTAACCTCTAATTCTAATTTTCCAAATCAAGGGTGTCGTGTAATCAGGTTGCCAGCATCTCTCTCTGTGGAGAGGACAGGCGAAGTGAAGTTTGATGCCCGGAGCCTGTGAGTGGTCTGGGTTAAAGGCGAGCCTGGCCGGTAGAACAAACTGAACGCAGAGGGGAAATCGGTCATCTTACTACCTCTTTCCTCCTGGCTGTGTTCAGACTGAAAGATAAGTGGTTCTAAATGCAGCTATTCGGCACTGGGAGGACAGTGAAATGCCATTCTCGCAGTCAGCGCGGGCCGGCCTGACAGCAGTAGTTGAACTGCTGGCCTGGGGCCCAGGCGGCTTTGAGAAGCCCTCTGTGTAACCTGGGATGGGTGGATAAGATTCAGATTCCCAAGAGCAGGCGCCACACCCTCTCCACTCCTTGCAGAGTTCTGACTTAGGGGCTAGAGCCGGCATTGTGCTGCTACCGAAGATGCTTGGGGGGTGCACTGGGGGGGAGCACTCTGCTGTTTGCGTGCTTTTCCCTCCCTCAGAGGCTAGGGTTTGTGGGTGCCAGCCTGGACTGGGGCGGGGCAGAGTGCTGTGAGATCGTACTCTCCTGTCTGTGAAGCCTGCTGTTGAAAGGGGTGAATTGACAGTGGTGGGAGGTGGGTGAGGGGCTCCCAGATTCACGTGTTAGGATGACATCACGTGCAGTGCACACTGGCAGCAGGTACTGGAAGTGTCAAGAAGCAGCAGATCACCTGTCCCAGCCTGTGGTGCCCGTCCCTCTGGGATTCATGCAGAGCAAAGCACTTTATTTCTTTTAGGTCTGTAGATTGAGGTGGAGTTGGAGCTACGGTCTTGGGTCCCTGCCCAAACCCATTCCTGAGGGGGCGGGAGAAGAGTGGAAGATTCTTGTCCAGTTCTGTCTCATTTCGTGGGGGAGTCAGGAGGAGCTGCCTTGCCACAGAAGGGCTGGATGAGTAGGGGCGGGGCTACGAGCTGCCGTGTCTGCGGCTGGCTGCTAAGCTGGCGGGAGTCAGGAGCACGGTGGGTGCTGGGTGGAGGAGGTAGGCAGGGATAGCTGGGCGCAGGCATCTCCCTTTTCTCTGGAAATTCAGCACCTCTCTTCCCTGAGTCTCTGCTGACCACTCCCTTCAGCCCCACTGTGGTCTCATCAAGCACAAATGTGAGGGAGGTGCCCCTGGCTGAGCTGTCACCTGGGCTGTTCGTGGGACACCTGCACTCGCCCTCTCTCACGCACCATACTCTGGGGTGCAGGTGCACTCGACACAGGCCCAGCCAGCTCCTGACAAACCTCCTGCCACCTGATTGGCCAGCCCCATGATGATTCTGAAATCGACATCTGCTGTGGTTTGTGTTATGTATATTGGTGGTACCCTCTAGCCGGATTGGGGGCTCTGAATTACTCAGAAAGACAAATCAGGGGGAGGAGTTAGGGCTGTCTGAAATACCAGGGGCTAGCCACGAGGGACAGGTGAAGAAAATGACATCCAGCCTCTCAGAGGCTAGACTGGCCTCACCCCCCCTCAGCGTGCGGAATCACTGTGGTCGACCCCCTCCCCCAGTTTCAGACCACTAATGCTTCCCTTCCTTTCTCCCTCCTCCACCCTGCCGTCCCTCACCTTTAAAGACGGGTCTCAACCCCTACCCCCAGACATGAAATGGTGGATGGAGCAAGGTGGTGGAGACTGGGGGGAGGCTGGTTTATGTGCGGCTTTATTGCCAGTGAATTTCACGCACTTTAAAGTCTTGTGGCTTGTGACCTCTTATCTAATAAAATGGTAGAATCCATTTTGGCAAGTTGTATACTGTGTGCTTTGGGTCCAGAAGGACCCAGGGATGGTGGTACAAAAACAGGCCAGGCTGAAGCTTCAGCATTCAGATCCCCACTGTCCACTGAGATCTAGGGGTGGGGGAGATGGAGATGGTGGCACAAACCATCAGGCTTTTGGTAGGTGAGGCAAGGATTTTGAGGGCTCCCCGAGCCCTCAGATCAGTTCAGTTAAAATCACCCCACTTACCCCCTGACCAGGACGCCAGCTACCACACACAGACTGGGACTCTGCCACTCGGCTTTATTAAAGCAGCTCTGAGTCTGTGAGCACAGCTTCCGTGTGGGCTGTGTCAGGCTGGCGGGTGACCAGCAGACCTCGTCAGACGTCCAACACGGGAGAAGCAAACTACAGACTGTGGGCACAGCACAGGACAGGACAATCCACTGAGTTTTTTCTTTTATATATAAACTGATAATTAAAAAATTAGAGTAATATATAGTTTCTCTAGAGAGAGACTTTGCAACAAAAAATATATATAAAGAATGTGACCTCCTGGCAAACGAAGCAGTATCTCTGAGGGGAGGAAAGAGGGCTCCTCATGCACTGGAGAGGGGGCCGAGCCTGCGGACGGACACCAAGGCTATTGCACGTCTCAGCCGAGGGAGGAAGAGCAGAGGGCTGGCACGTCAGGGTGTCTGCATTATTCTCTCTACGTTGCAAGTTTTTTTTATGGCTTTGGCTAAAGCATGTAAAGCAGCGGAGGTACTAAAGTGCTAAACTGAGACCTCTCGGTCTCTGTAAAAAAAACAACCAAAAAGGGGGTGGGGGACAGCAATGAAGCCCTCCCTAGCCCCCAGCTGAGTAGAAGCAGATGGAAGACATTCTGCAGGGCAGGAGGGAGGCTGGGGGGATATGATTTAGCAGCCTCCTCCCCCCTTACCCTGTGCATCCCTGCAATCCCACACATCTGTCCCTGCTGAAATCGAATATTTGAAGGGAGGCAGTTAATCTCCCCTGCGCTCTGTTGTTAATCCCTGGCAGCAGCTGAGACAGAGATGGCAAAGAACCCTATGAGGCTTCTTTGGGGCGGGCAAACATCCAGGAGCCTGGGGAAATGGGGATGGGCAGGGCATTGGTTTAGGCAGTGAGGCTCAGCCACTCCCTTTGGTCCCATCTATATCTCTGCCCATCAGACTTGGCAGGAGGGGTATCCTCCGGATGAGCAGAGCCTGCAAAGAGGAGCCAAATGCCCCTGACAGGGTGGGATAGAGGCAGGAACTGGGGAATTCAGAGATGAACTTGGTTCCTTATGCCCTTCTGATTCATTCAGACCTGGACTCCTCCAGGATCTGGGGTAGGTTTTGGTCCCATGGGCCTGGGGCTGGGGCTGGGGCTGGGGCTGGGGCTGGGGTGGAAGCTGGGGTGGATTCTGGTGGAGGGGCCGGGGCCTGGGCAGAGCCTGCAGTAGGTAGGGGAGGTTTGCTGCCAGGGTGGTAATCGTGGGTGGCCTTGGGCTCATTGGTGTGATAGGAGCCCTTGTAGCGATGATGTTGCAGATAGAAGAGCACCAACATTCCCACCAGCCCCAGCAGCAGGAAGGCCACCAAAACTGAAAGGGAAAGAAGGAACAATTCAGGACAGGTGTCGGGATTTCACCTGGATACAGACACGTGTGTCCCTCTGGCCAGACGTCTGTGTGTGCGAGTGTCAGCTGCACAGCTACATCATGCTGGTCCTGAGTGTCTCGTAGGTCTCAATTCCTGGCTCTGCCTCCGCCATTTTTACCTCCAGTATTCTCTTGTTACATCCCCGGTAGCTGTCCCAATTTAGCGTCTCTCCAGATGTTACTAGACTCCCTTTCTTCACCCCTTAGCTAGAGCCTCCTTTTAATATTTCAACTAAGGGCCTGTAGCATCTTCAACATTTAAAAATCTCCGGCCCGATTCCTTACTGCTTCTGCATAGCCTAGCTCATCCTTCTGCCTCACCTGTGCCGTCTCACCAAGCTCTAGCTCGTCCGCCCCCCAACCCTGAGGAAGGGGGTGGTGGGTTTAGGGACAGAATGTTGACAGACAGAGGGTAGAACCGGGAGGTCAAGGTGCTGATCGGTGCTACTCACAGCCTAGAAGTATGGCGATCCACCCGTCATCATGGTAGTATGGAAAATCTGAAAAGAAGCACCCATTAGGAGAAACGCCCTCTGTGTTAGGAATCACTTCCCTGCCCCGTCAGCCCTGCCTCCCCCATTCTGTGTCCGGGGCCACGTACCTGGGGGCAGGTACCAAGGATCCAGCTCAGGCGGCACCTCTGAGAACAGACGTGGCATGGCTCCACAGTTCGATTCTGACAGTTCTCCCTGAACGCGAAGGGCCTCCGCTAGCTCTTCGGTCATGGGGCGAGGGGTTCGGAAGTGGGTCTTGAGGGGAGCCACGTTGTTAAATCGAACACCAGACAGGCAGCCTGAGAAGCCTGGTGTGTTGTAGCGCTGGATTTCTGGGTCAATTACTCCAGTCTCTGAGGGCCCAGAAAGGAAGGGGCTTGGGCCACCACAGCCTCTACCCCCTCAACAGCTCTAGGTTTCCGTCTCATCTCTCACCACCTTCACTGCCATGCCCAGGCCTTCACTCGCCTCTGGGCTCCAGGGACTACCCCACACTGCTCCCCCAGGTACAATTCTCCCCCACAGCTTACCCATCACACGCCCTAGATACAAGGCCTTGGGTGAGTCCAGCTGGCTGTCCACCAACAGTGAGAACTTCTGTTCTGTCAGTGGGAAGTAGTCCACCTGGGGCGGGGGGTGTAGGGAGAGGGAGATGAGAGAGGACCAGAGGCAGATGTAGCCAGACCAGGCAGGAACTCTCCTCTCTGATGGTGCCACTCAGC
This sequence comes from Scalopus aquaticus, assembly GCA_004024925.1. Classification (NCBI taxonomy): domain Eukaryota; kingdom Metazoa; phylum Chordata; class Mammalia; order Eulipotyphla; family Talpidae; genus Scalopus; species Scalopus aquaticus. The sequence continues at coordinate 59,865 of PVIJ01003343.1, read as the reverse complement.
CCTACATGCTCAACCCCTGGGCCCAGATACAGGATTTGGTATTTAAAAACCCAACAACTTATTTTTGAGTCCTGTTTTTGTAGCTTCCTACTGGCTGGATTTTGGGGAAAATCACTTTGTTTTCTAAGCTTGTTTCTGATTTGTAGAATGGAGATGCTAAGAACACCTGCCTGTCCGGACTACCTCACAGAGAGATTGTGAGGGTCCCAAGAGGTAAATATTTTCCTGGGTGCCACAGCCTAGATCATGAGGTTCTGACCTGAACTGGCCACCCCCCTTGTCCACCTCCCTGTACACGTACCTGGATGAAGAGGTGGCGGTAGACCCTGGTGATATTGACGCTGTGGGGCTGGCCGTCGGTAACCGGACGGGTGGTCAGCTGGTACACGTAGGGACTGGTGCCCAGCTGATACCGCAGCTGCAGGGTCCCTGGGGCGTAGGAAGGGGAAAGAGTCTCTTCTCAGCTCCCCCAACCCCCTTCTTCTAAGAGTGCTTGGGTGGGTGTGTCACTGAATCAGTAGTTACAAGAATGAAGAACACCCTGGAGGAAGCTGGGGGGGCGGGGGTGGGGGGAGATCCGGGTGGGAGCTTACCATCTTCCTTGATGAGCACAGCCATGTAGTCACGCACAAAGGAGCTGACATAGAGCAGGACCGCGGGGGCGGAGCTGGTGCTGAAGCTGAAGGATACTTCCTCTCCAGTCACGTTGTAGACAGGTCCACGGTAACCGGGCACAGGCCGGCCGGGCCGGGGGTAATCAGGCAGGCGGTACCCGGGGCCGTGGTAGCCAGGCACGTAGCCAGGAGTGTCATAGCCGGGGATGTAGCCGGGCTCGTAGCCTGGCACTGGCCGGCTCAGCATGTGGGAGAACTCCCGGGCTGCAGAGCGCAGGGCGGACTGCAGGTTATAGCGCATCCAGGTGCCAGGCTCAAAGAAACCGCCAATGTCTGGAGGCAGAGGGAGTGAGGTCAGGGCTCTGTTCCCAAGGTTCCAGAAGTTATGTGTGACCCACATGCCCCTGAGGTTTGCCCTCAGTTTCTACCATGACCACAACACACCTCCATTCTTTTAGAGCCCCTTGCACCCCCTGTCACAGAATGGAATCTTTAAACCCTAAGAAACATAAAATGTCATCTAATCCAACTCCTGCATTTTATAGAAGGGAAAACTGAAGCTCAGAGATGGGTAGTTACTTGCCTAAGGGTACACAGTAAATGGAGAGCCAAGGTGAAGCTAGCTTGAGACATAACCCGATCGGGCACAGTGGCCACTACTTAAGCTTCCAAACCAAGACCAAAGGTGGTCTGCTGGTCCCTGAAGCCCCCTACTCCACCAGACTTCCCGACCTGCTTACCCAGCCTCCCAGACAGCTCTGGGAGGAGGCAGTCTGGGCCCCGCATGCAGAATCGCACTATGGCGAGTGTCCAGGCTCGCCCTAGCCAAGAACCAGACTGCACACAAGCTTTAGCAGCGCAGCAGTCGTCAAATAGGAAATGGCAGAGGGGCGTGCGCAGTCGGCAGTGGATACTTGCAAGGGGGTGACCTGCATTACCTTGGGGCTACTGGGAAGACAGGGGCATTCTTTGCTGGTTGCTTTTGAATTCTTTCAGTATCAGCTGAACTACCGGCTTAGCTATCCCTTCCTTGTCCCACTTGATGCCTTTGGGGTCACCCACCACCTTCAATTGCCTGGCTGCCCCGGCTCAGAACTCAAACCCAGGGCAACTCTAGTTTTCTCAGTTGCTGACTTTATACCCTCCTTCCTGCCCTGCCCTCCTCCACCCCATTACTGTACACCCCCATAGCTCCCTGACCACCATCCCCAGCAGCACTCACCGTGGTTGCAGTAGGGCCCATCAAAAGCCGTGAGGTCGCAGTCACAGGTGTAGTAGCTGTAGCGCTCCACGCAGCGGCCTCCGTGGAAGCAGGGGAAGCGGGGGTGGAGGCAGTGGCCCGTGCAGTTGGGCGAAGTGCCCTCGGAGGCATTGGCGCGGCCCTCCAGGTTCAGGGTCACTCCGTTCAGACGCATGGCCCTCAAGCAGCCCACGAAGGGGCGCCGCTTAAGCTCCGCAGACCCTGGGAAGGGCGAGCAGATTAAGAAACAGGTGTCGAGGGGGCTGAGGATCGGGTTGGGGGAGGGGGTCAAGTGGGCTGGGAGAACAGAAAAGATGCCGGGGGCTGCAGAGGAGGTGGGCCCTTGGCTCAGTCTGAAGCAGAGGGATTTGGGACCCACGCGGGGGCTCGTGGAAACAGGGAGAGCAGCCTCGAGAGGGTGGGAAGGCGGAGGAGTGGCAGGCCTGCCCCTGAGGCGCCGCTCACCTACGTAGAGGGGCTGGTCGTACTCCAGCCAGATGTAGGTTTGCAGGGGCATAGGCCTCAGCACCCAGGGCCGGTGATCCACACGGAGGCGGGCCTGCTTCACGTTGATTTCAGCCCGGACCAGGTGCCACTCGTCATCATTAAATTGAAAATCATCTGAGTGCACAGTCAGGTTCTCATCCCCGTTCCCCACATCGAAGGCGAAGACCACATCCCGGGATGCTGGACAGTTGGGGAGAGGGGGAGTCAAGCCTCCGCGATCCCCCATAGTTTCCACCCAATACAGCCTCTCTTCCTCACCTCCTTAGAATTCCGTGAATATTCCCTCAATTTGTCTACAGCCTGGGACAAATCCCATAAACTGCTTAAGATCTCAGACCCCGGGCCTCCCAAATTTGCAGATCCCTGGTGCCAGCTTCCCAGCCCAGCATCTCAGGTTAGAAGCGTAACTAGTCCCGCCCCCCATCATCCTTATTCATAAGCAAGGCGCCTAAGGCCGGGGCCAGAAAGACAATGATAAAGACAGCTCTGCTCAGACCCAGGTCTTTGAAAGCCATTTCCACACTGCCTCTCAAAAGGCCGTCCGCCTTAGCCCCTCACCCCAGCCTCTGCCCGCCCCGCATCTGCCCTGTGCCCCGCCCAGTGTCTGCCTGCTCACTGTTGAGTTCCACCCGCACGTAAGGTCGGCGCCACTGGCAGTAAGGGCCCCTCATATTCTCTAGGAAGACTCCAGAAGGAGCTGAGGTCCTGAAGTAGAAGGAGACATCAAGGCTGTGGTTGGCACGGATGGGGGGAAAGCGGAGTGCAGCCCCAGTGTGGAAGGAGATGGTGTTCCAGGAGTTTCCTACAAAGCCAGATGGAGGAAGGCTTGTCAGGCAGGGTGGGGAAGTGAGGGAACCGCAGGGGGGACTAAGGGAGACAGCGGAAGGGAAGGGGGCCCAGGGGAAACTAAGGAGTGTAATGACAGAGAAGGAAGGCGCAGGGGAGCGGGGCAGAGTGCACTAGACCCCCCCCCCCCGCCCCCCGTGGGTCAGGTGGCCTAGAAGCTGGAGGGCCAACCCTGGGAGGGCACACAAAAGGGCCTGCCACTCACGGTCGCCATAGCAGCGCAGAGGCCTCAGGAAGAACTGGGCCTCAGAACTGGAGCGGTTCGTATCCCCCACCACCACCTGAGTGACAGGCAGATGGTCCACAAAGGTCAGCAGTCCCTTGTCGGTCCTCCTGTGGAGGCAGGATGCAGTGACTCAGCCCCTGCTCAGCCGCCCCTGACCCTGAGAGCTCTGCCCCTGTGCCCCCCTCACCACTGGGGCTGGTCGGCATCACAGTTACAGTGCAGGGCGGGGTCCACACAGCTCCGGTCCAGACCGCAGGCACAGCGCTGGATCCCAGGCTGCGAGCCTCCCCAGTAGAAGTGCTGTTCCTCATTTCGGCCCATCCAGAAGCTGTAGGGGTAGCCTCCTGGGGAAGCAGTGCGGCCAGTATCCAGGCCCTGTCCTTCGATCGGTCTCTGGGCTCCTCTTACTCTTCCAACCCGCCCACAACCTTCTCCTGACCTCCCCTGTTCTTGAGTCTCCCCTGTACCCCAGCTGACTTACGTTGGTGGCAGGTCTTAGCGGAAGGGTCTAGCCCGGGATTCCAGCTGAACTCTGCTTTCCTTCTCCCAGGCCCCCCTGGCCTCCCCTCCAGCACCCTACCTCACCCTCAGCCCTAACCTGCAGTGTTGAGCAGCCGGGAATTGTAGCAGGAGAACTCGATCCACTGTTCACAGTGCTGGGAGGCATTGGCCAGGGCGCTGACTTCCTCCCAGGATGCATTCCAGTACTGGACAGCCCCCAGGAATGGCCGCTCCATGCTAGAACCTGTCACCCGAGTTGTCCACAGCCTGTCATGTCGCACGACTGTCCAGGCCCGGTTCTCTGGGGGAGGGGGAAAGACAGAACTTTGATGGAGATGAGCATTCCCTACTCAACTCCCTGCTTGCCTCCACCACGGCTGCTGCAAGTCAGCCAGTAAATGTGGCCAGCCCCGCGCTGGGGCTTCTGCGTGGTTGGCTGGGGATGAGACAGCTGGCATGGGTCTAAAAGCTGGAGTTTATCCGCAAGGCGAGATCACAAATTCCCGAGCATCCTCTTTCCCCTCTGCCTTCCTTGGCCCCATCACAGTTTAATTATACTGGACCCTGCCTACCTTCTTTCCCCCCGTTTCCCCCACACCGCACAGTTCTTTCTCAGCTGCCTCTTCACTGCCCGATCAGCAGCAATTACCTCGGATATCACAGTAGACTACAAATGGCTTCAGGGGGCCACTGCCATCAGGATCAATGGTGAAGTTTCCAGAAGTTTTCCCACTGAGCCGATAAGCTTCACAGGATTCCTTATACAAAGCTGGTAGGTGGTGGGGTGGGGGAAAGAAGTTAGGGATCAGAGTGCCAGAAGGGCTAGCGCCTCATCATCCCAGCAACCTTCTCCTGACCTCCCCTGTTCCTGACTCTCCCCATACCCAAGCCGACTTACGTTGGTGGCAGGTCTCCCCCTTGTAGCCTGTCAGTTCACAGTAGCAGATGAAGTCATCCCAAGACTGATAGCAGCGTCCGTCGTGCTCACACATGTTAGGGTTGCATCTAGGATGGGGTCAGCACCAAAGTGAGTGCCTTACTGGGAGCTTGAGGGTGAGGTCTGATGCCTACAAACATCATCTCCCCTCCAGAGGACCACACCTGGTGAGACACCTTCCACTGAACTCGCCAGGTAGAAGCCTAAATGCTGGGGCATTCAGCAGCCCTCAGGGCTCAAGTATGGCTGTCTTCCCTTCCCCGGAAGAACAAATAGTAAGTGATTTCCCCGCCTCCACCTCCAAAATAAAACCCTCTAGAACCAAAAACATGCTTCATTTCCATTATGAGCATGTGTCACTTTCAGGAAAGAAATAGGAAGTGAGAGGTGAGAGGTCAAGGAGGAATCACTTCCAGGTGGGTGTGTGAGGAGCTGGGACCTGGAGAAGGGAGATTATTGAGGAAGTCCAGCCCCACTGGAGACTACGAAGAGGGCTTTGAGAGGGGCCACGTCTTACAGGGAGAAGGACTTCTGTTACCTGTCAGTGATGCCACATGTGTCAAAGAGGACCTCGGCATAATATCCAAGCCGGCGGAACTCCACCAGAGTCAGGTTGACCAGCTGGCCATCCACCTTGAGCAGCTCCATGCAGCCATGAAATGCAGTCTGATTGGAGTGGCAGCCCGAGCGAATGGCTGGCTTGGGGCAACCTGCAGCAATCACTCCTGTGAAGCCCTCCCCCAGGGAGAGTCCAGTGACCCTCCTCCAAGGAGACCCAGATTGGAAGGAGGGGGGGTGGGAGGCAGGAAGGACTAGCAGTGACCAGCCAGTCCTCAAGGCCCTAGAGGAGAAAGAGGGATTTACCCCTACAAAACCCAAGTAGCCCAGTCTGGTGGACTGAGATGCGATCGTCCCACCCAAAAGTAGCTCCCACTTACCCCCAAAGAAGTATGAGGTCCCAGTCCGGATCAACAGTGGGGATGAGACCCTGACCTCTGCTCCCTCCACGTCATCAATGCTGATGACGGCATGGTTTTCCTGTGCAGCGAAATTCACCTCATGCCAAAAGCCATCGTTCAGGCGGTATCCTGGACAGGAAGGAGGACAGTGTGTGTGGCGGGAGCACCACACGCTAGAGAAGAGAGCCTGGAGTGGGGCAGCAGCCACTGCCCGGGGTCCCAACAGCAGCCTATGAGCCCCCATTATTACACTTATCACCCTGAGTGGTGACTTGTGAGTCCAAGTCACCATAACCCACTGTCCATAACCCGGTAGCTGACAGAGTCTGCAAAGCCAAAAATGAATAACACCCCCACCCCCGAGGCCTGGGAACAGTGGGTCTCTCTGCCTTCTTGTTCCTCCCAGCACCCTTAGCTCTTCAGATCTGGGTCCCCAACTGCCTCCAGCCACTCCCTCTTTCTCAGCCCACCGGGCCTCTGCTCCCTTCACGCCCTCATCCCTTTTCAGTAGGCAAAGTCCTCCATCCCTCTTTGTCCTCCCCCAGCCCTCCACCCCTCACCAGCAGCGAACTGAAGCTTCTTTCGGCCAGTCTGCGCGATGGACACATTGACCTGTCCGTCACTGAGCATCAGCTCTACGTGGCCCAACCCGTCCCCCAGGTGGGAGAAAAGTAGCAGCCCGGTGAGGTCCCAGGTGCGGAAGCGAAAGGAGACAGCGAGGCGGCCGCGACGCGGGAAGCCAGGCACCTGCACGAAGTTGTGAGGACCTCCGAAGTTGATGGGGTGAGGAACCGGGTCCAGGCAACGGAACGCCACCTTACCCTGGGGGCGAAAATGTGCGTCTCAGCGCCCGCGCGCCGGCGCCCCGCCCGCCTCGGGCTGAGGGCGTCCCAATCCCTCAGCGCCGGCGGGGGAGACCCCAAGGTCGACCGCTCCCGCCCCCACCCTGTCCCGCAGCGGAGGAGGTCTCCAACCAAGCTGGTTCTGCGGCCCCGCCCGCCCGCTCGCTGAGGCCCATGTACACCAACTCCTGGACTGCCTCTGCCCTTGTTCAGGTTCCAAAGGTAATTTCCCTCCAACTTCCAGGCAGCGGCGCCAGACTACACGCTCCTGAGTGGGGGTGGGGGGAGTACAGCAAAGCCCAGGGTTCCAGGCCCTGCTCAGTCACGGCGCCACCTCCGTCTCAGCGCTTATTTTCCTCATTGAAGACACTGAGGACGGACTTGGACCCCACCGCCGTGGCTTCTTAACTGGGGTTGTGGCGGGGAGAAGGGTGGTTGGTGCACCTCTGTGAGACCTTGATGACGCCCCCCCCCCCCATTTGAGCTTCTGGTTGCAAGGAGAGGGATCCTTGGCTTTTATCTGATTCTTAAGATTAGTCCCGCTGTATCTCAAGGCTTTCCAAGCAGCTTTGACGCCCCGTCCTCCCAGATACCCCTGCCCACTGGCCTCGAAGGTGATCCTCGAATGGCGCCGCACGGCCAGGTCCGCGATGTTGACTCGGTTGAAGATGACGTTCTCTATGCAGCCGCGGAAATTATGCCGATAGGCGAGGTTCTTCTGCGCGGCGCCCACCAGGCCCCCGATGAACATCTGCAGGCCGGTGGAGAGTGAGGGTGCCGGCGTGCGGGACGGCGCGCCGTCTGGCGCTCCCCCGACGCACACTTCCCCAAACTCCAGGCCGGACTTTGTAAAAGACGTAAAGCACACATTTCCCCTGTATTCTAAATAAAGTTGGAAGCTCACTGGGCTTCCTGAGGCTTGGATTCGAGCCCCGACTCCACCATAAATTGGCTGCATGCCCTGGTGCAAGTCAGGTAACCTGTCTGGGATTCTTTGCAGCTAGGGTCTTACCAACTCCACAGAGTTGGGCAATCCAAGAGAGCAATTCCCTCATCTTGCCTGGTCTCCAATCAGCATTTCTAACCCCCATCTCAGTAGTTCTGGGGGTGGCACCAGGGAATCTGCAAGTTAACTGCAGCAACAAGACAAAGCCCCAGCTCTTTCTGGTGTCAGAGAGTTTGCTAAGAGCTGCTAGGATATTCAGGAATTGGAAGGCAGGCTCTTATCTCTGCTAGAGAGAAGTATTGACCACCCACCCCCCAACGGCCCACTGAGAACCCCACCCAACCAAATCGCACCTTGGCTCTCTGCTCACCTCATTGTCCAGGTTCAGTCTCTCAAAGTCGCCATTGAGCACAAAACGCTGCACGTAGCCATCCAGGGTGAGGTTTGCATCCCGGCCATATCGGTCCACACGAACATAGTGCCAGTGTTGGTCATTGAGCACACCCCCAGCGGTCACTGTGGTGTGACCAGGCCTAGGCTGGATGGGGCTGCTGCCTGCAGGTGAGGTGGGGCAGGGTCAGCCCTTACACCTGGAGAGCCCCAGAGAGCCCTAGCCCGAAAGTGGAGCAGCAGCTGGCAGCACAGAAGAGAGCCTGTGGGGGGCCTTGCAGCCAGGGAGGGTGGGCATAGAGAAGATGGACCACCCGGAGTGTGGGAACGAGCATGGGGCACTATCGCTGCTTCTATCTCATCATGGGGATGCTATGAAAAGCAAACGAGACACAAAATAATACAAAACTCTTTGTGGGTACATACACACATATAATACGTTTGCAGTGAGGAAACAGACTGGGGAAGAGCCTTATCCAAGATCACAGCCCTGGTAGGCAGTAGAGCAGAGCCTGGAATCCGATTCTCCTGACTCTGAGTCTAGTGTTTTGCTGGAACCAAACACTACACGAAAAAGGCGGGTGGTCCAAACAGGAAGGGGATGATGAGGAGTGGCGCTGGCAAAAAAGCCTTCGGGGTCGCACACGGGTAGCTGAGCTCACCCAGGCTCATGTGCAGCAGCAAGTGCGCCCCCTGCAGCTCAAGTGTCACGTAGTCGCCCTGGGCGCCCTCGGCGTGCAGCAGGAGCCCGTCTTTCTCCTCCGTCTTGAAACTGAAGGCGAACACGTCCCACAGGCTCCGGCTGACCCCTCGCGGGAAGCGGTATGAGATGGCATCATCGCCGTCGAAATATAGAACGTCAGACTCTGCGCAGAGGACCGTGGGTGGGCCGGGGACCCGGGAGACAGTCCCCCCGGCCCCCTCCACGACCTCCGCACCCCTTACTGTAAGGACAGCCATAGAGGCCGAGCCTCAGGCCGATCTTGCCACGCGGGTTCCAAGCCAAGGGCACGATGCGGATATAGCGCGCGGTGAAATGGTAGTGCAGGTCGTGGCGCACGACTGCGGACTCGTTCACGTTGCCGAAGAAGGTCTGAGGGGAAGGGGAGAGGAGTGGCCACGTCCCTACTCTCTATTTGCTTTTTCCACAGCCTCCCAAGCCCCAGTTGCCACACCCTCAATTTCGACTCCGGGAAAGCAAACACTGCTTGATAGCCCCTGTTTTCAAAGCTTCCAGCAGTTTCCCTAGCCTACAGTATCCCTTCCCCACACCACCCTATCATTTCCTCAAAACTCAACTCAGATGTCACCTCCTTCAAGAAGCTCTCTCAGATTTTACCCTAAAGTATGTTAATTCCTTTGTTCCAGGAGTGTCTTGCACACAGGATGAGCTGACAGTCTCTCTGCACTGAGTCCCTAGAGTGGAGTCAACTGTTCCTCATCTGTGCCCTCACTAATGCGTCTTTCTTTCCCGCACCCCTAAAGCTGGTGCCCAGCCCAGGTCCCAGAGTTGAGGAGGCTCCCCAAGTGTCAGCACTGGGGTCTGGAGTACCGAGTTGTGCCCACGCTGGTAGAACGGTGTCCAGCTGTCCACACGGTCGCCATAGAGCAGCATGTAACGTGTGACCCAGTCCCATGAGTTAAAGGAGCCCTGTGTGGCCACAGCTCGGATCCGGTGCTTCTTCATTAAGTCTATCTGGAGCCATGGATTCGGGTCCCCAATCCGGGGAGACCATCCACTTATGCCTATAGCAAGGGGAAAGGGTTTCATCACTGGGTCCCCCTTCACCCCCAGCCCTGGAGAGTCCCCACCCATTCAAGGTGAAGCCTCACTCACCATGCAACCGGGCAAAGCGGGGTGCAGTGAAGAGCCCGTAGTAGGAGGAGGCACCCAAGGAGCGATAGTACAGGGGTCCGACCAGCTCTTCATCACAACCATCTGGTTGGAGGAAAGGGCGTGTTGCTCAGGGTGCCCCTCCCAGTCCTACTAAAGCCTGGTCCATTGAGCACTTTGAGCTTTTCCTTTCTTTGCTCTCTAATGGCAGACCCAACCCTATCAGAAAGCCATCTACCCAACCCCCACAGAGCAGACTGCCTTCTCCCTCTGGAGGCCCCCCTAGGCCAGACCCTCCTTAGCTTTGTACCAGTGCAAGTTCAGCACTTCCCCTAACACAATCCCGGACATCAACATCTTTCAGAACCAACACACCAGTCCAGTCTCAGCCTTAGCATATATTCCACTCATCAGCATCCCCAAACCTGCACCAACCCCAAATTCAGGCCTAGGTCCCAGCCAGTCTTAGCACCATTACCACCTCCATGTCCATCCAACCTTAGCATCACCAGGGTCACCAAAGCTTGCTTGTATTCTCCAGCCAAAAAAGCCAGCCCCAGACCCAAATCCGAGCTGCTGGTTCGGCTCCAAAGTCCAGCCCCAGCCCCTGGCAAAGCCTTATTCTTAGCGGGGTCACCAGTTTCATCTTTATTGCCAACCCTCAGACCCCGACAACAGTGCCCATTTGGGTACCAATCCCAAACCCCGCCCGAATGACTCCATCCTCCGCTGGGAGCCCAGAACCTGCCCCAGCCCGGGCGCGCGCGCCAGCCTCGGAGCTGCATTGCGGAGCGCGGGGGAGAGGCAGAAAAGGAAGGGAACATGCGAGCGCGCGCCGGCCCGGAAAGGACCCGCGACCACCCAGCCGCAATGCGGTGCGGGAGCCGCCCTGCAGGCTTTGGACTCCGGGATCAAACCCTGCCTGTCTCTGAGCCCCGCACTCACAGTAGCCCCAGCCCCTGGCTCCTGAGACTGCGGCCAGCAGGATGCAGAGGAGCTGGAGACGCATCTTGCAGGGCTGACGGGTCCGGCGGCCGCCTCCCACTGCCGACTCCCGGCTAGGGCTCCAGTTCCAGCTCCTGCTCTCAGCTCTCCTCCTGGGGTGCGCAGCGGATTGCTGCCTTTCTCCTTATCCACCCCTCTCTCCTCTTGCCTTCCCCCAACACTTCTCCTTTCTCTCCGTCGTTCCTGGTTCTCCACTGTTCTCCTTCTCCTTTCCTTTCCACCCTCTCTCCTCTCACCTCCCCCCTACCCCAGCCTCTCTCTCCTGCCACGCACCGCTTTCCCGGACCCCGCGCAAGCGCGCGCCTCAGCCCATTGCAAAAGGGCGGGGGTAGAGAGGCTCCAGCCACCGGGAAATACCCTAAATAACCCGAGGCCGGCTGGGACTGGGGCCGCAGGGGTGGAGGAAAGGAGCTTAGTGCTGCCCAGGAGGTCGTGAAAATTTCAAGAAAAGGGAGGAAGGAGGGGGAGATGCCTGGAGATGGGAAGAAGAGTAAATAAAAGAATAAGACATTGTCTGAGGCAAATTATGCTCCAGATATCTGTGCTAGGCACCTTCATAACCCTGTGAATTTAACCTTTTTACCTTACTCCTCCACTTGGCAGATGAAAAACCTGAGGCTCAGAGAGGTCAAAGAAACTTACTTAAGATCATACATGCCTAGGGCCTCCCTGGTGGCGCAGCAGTTAAGTGGTGGGCTGTGGAGCTGTCAGCAGCAGCGATGCGAGTTCGACGCCTGGCCAGGGAGAATCCCACATGGTGCGGCAGACCTCTCCTGCCTCGCCCGCTGCTCCCCTCAGCAGTGTATTTCTGATCTGCCTGTTCTGCTCCCCACTCTGTCTCTGGTGAAGCCTCTCACCACTCCACACCTCTGGCTTGTACCCCAGCTGTATGTATAAATAAATAAATCTTTAAAAAAAAAATGAGTTTAAAAAAAAAAAAGATCATACATGCCTAGCAAATGATTTTCCAAAGCCCATACTTTTTTACTGGGGGGGGGTTGGGGGGCAGCCTTTGGAGGGGTCGAAAGTTCTTCAGAGGAAGATCCACAGACTGTAGCCCCTCCCCACCTCTCTCCACCACTTCCTTCCTGTCCCAACGATTAAGCCTCTCTATCAGTGGCTACCTCAGAAACCTGAGTAACCAGAGATGGGGACAGAGGCCACAAAGCAGGTGGGAGCAGGGGGGGTGGGGGGGAGGGATACAGAGAGGAAGGGTAAGGTGAGGGAATGGGCTTCCCACCTGGCAACAGACCTCTGCCACCCTATGACCTCTCCGGCATGCCCTGAGCCACCTGGGCCAGGGTCCTGCAGATAGATGGGGCTGGTGAAGTGAGGTTGAGGTTGGGGATGGGACTGGGGCTGAAGGGGAGGGAAAACTAAACCAAAAGATCCAAGGTCTCAACCCAGCCTAGAAAATCTGAGTCCCAACACTTCAGGTCCCCATGTCGTGAGCAGTTCAGTGCACCAGTACTGGAGATTCAGGTGGGTGAGGAGGGGAGAAAGGAAAGGAAACAGAAATCTCTAAACTAAGCCTGGAGGTGGGTCCAGGTCTGAATCAGAAGTAGCCTGCGGTGTTTTTCCAGGACAGGGTGCTGTAAAGAGATCTGATGCTCCAAGATGTATATATCAGTACCCATGTTTGGCCTATGGAGAGCACAGATGCTTCACATCTGTTATCTTTCTTATTTCTAACCTTATTTCAAACAACCCTGCTAGGTGGGCTGGTCAGAATTTCTAATCTCTGCCTTACATATTAGGCAGCTGAGATCCAGAAAGAGCAAGTGGTTTGCTCAAGGTCACCCAGGAAGCAGGATGCAGAGGCAGGAGGGTGCCGGGAAGTCAAGGTGGGGGCGTATTTTAAGAGTTTGGAGAAGAGCTTGTGTCTCCCTGTACTGTTGGATCTGGTGCCAGAGGGGCTTGCAGCTTGGAAGGCATGTGTGGGAGGGCGAGGTGTGAGGAAGATGTCTCATAAGGTCTTTCCTCTCATTTTGACCCTCCCAGGTCTACTGGGGCCTCTACCCGGGCGAAGATGAGGAGGCTTACTCAATTGAGCCACTGCCAGAAATCTGTTACAAGACGGATATTCAGAACATTAGTAAGGTCTTCCAACCCACTGTCACTTTAATAGTGGCAGTGGTGGGTCTGGCCGGCAATGGCCTGGTCCTTGCCACCCACCTGGCAGCCCAAAGGGCTGCCCGCTCACCCACATCTGCCCACCTGCTCCAGCTGGCCCTGGCTGATTTTCTGTTGGCCCTGACCTTGCCCTTTGCAACAGCTGGAGCTTTGCAAGGCTGGAATCTGGGAAGTGGCACCTGCCGGGCCATCTCAGGGCTCTATTCGGCCTCCTTCCATGCCGGCTTCCTATTCCTGGCCTTTATCAGCGCCCACCGCTACGTTGCCATCACAAGGGCCCTCCCAGCTGGGTGGAGGCCCTCCTGGATCCGTCTCACACACTGGGTTTCAGTCCTCGTGTGGTTGCTGTCACTATGCTTGGCGCTGCCTGCTTTCCTTTACAGCCAGGACAAACAGCGAGACGGCCAGCGGCGTTGCCGTCTGATCTTCCCCGAGGCCCTCACGCAGCAGGTGAAGGGGACAAGCGCCGTGGCACAGGTGACTTTGGGCTTCGTGTTGCCGCTGGGCGCCATGGTGGTCTGCTACTCGCTCCTGGGCCGCACGCTGCTGGCCGCCAGGGGGCCAGAGCGCCGGCGCGCGCTGCGCGTTGTGGTGGCTCTGGTTGCAGCCTCCGTGGTGCTGCAGCTGCCCTACAGCCTCGTCCTGCTATTGGATACCGCGGACCTGCTGGCTGCCCGCGAGCGGAGCTGCGCCGCCAGCAAGCGCAAGGATCTGGCACTGCTGGTGACCGGAGGTTTGGCCCTCGTCCGCTGCGGGCTCAATCCCTTCCTCTACGCCTTTTTGGGCCTGCGCTTCCGCCAGGACCTGCAGAGGCTGCTAAAGGGTTGGGGCTGCAGCCCAGCGCCTCAGTCCTGTGGCCGCTGCCCCTGCCGGCCCCGCCTTTCTTCCTGCTCCCCTCCCACTGAGACCCACAGTGTCTCCTTCGGGGACAACTAGGACTGCGAATCAAGAGGGAGTGGGCTGAGGAAACGATTCCAGGGAGGGGAGTTGGCTGGGGGAACACTGAGAAAGCGGTAGGGACCTAAATGAATTCCTTCTGTACTTTGTCACATAAGTTGATAACATGGAAATGAAATGCAACCCAACAACTGTTACTATTTTTGCGTCACCGACTTGAAAGTGATTTGCAATAGGGCAGAGCTGGTGGGTCGCGCTCCCCGCCCCCCCAACACACACAGATACACACACTTGCCGGGTGGAAGGCTCTCAGAGCCTGGGCGGGGGTTGCTGAGACTACTAAAGCTTAGGCACTGACACCCCCACCACCTTCTTCCAGTCTCTGCCAACAGGGGTGAGGTGGTGGGAAAGCTGCCAGATAGGAGGGGCGGGGGTTCCTCTCCTGTTAGTGTGAGGAAGAGCTTTCTAACAAATAGAATGCTATTTGTTAGCGTGTACCCGAGCATGTACCGAGCGTGTACCGAGTAGCCGGCCTCTGGAATGTTCAGGCTGAGGTTGTCCGAACTGTGTGTGCTGTGTGTGGTGTGGGGGTAGGAATGGGGGGGTCAGAAGATTCCCCTTTTGGGTGGGTTTTGGATTAGATTACCACTTTACAATTCCTTCTAAATTTGTGGTGGAAAGGAAAAAAATAACTTCAAAAGTTTGAGTTGGAGTTTTTTTTACCTTGGCGAAAAACCAAGGAGAGTATTCCAATTTGCAAATTTAGGAGAGTCCATATCATGGGCGTGCTGGGGCTGGGGTAACTCGCTCTCCAGCTTCCCTGGGGACCAGATTGTAGGAAATGCCCTGAGCATTCCGGAGAGAGGTGGACATCGGAAAGGACTTCCCTGCAGGCTAGGGACTGGGGATTCAGACGGTGAAGAGTATATGGCTGTGGTGTTTTCATCTCTAGGAAGCCAATTTCCTCTGGGGCGAGAGCAAGGCCGGAGAGGCCTCTGGAGACGGTCGCATCGACTCCTGGCATTTGTTTTACTCAATCAAGATAGACAGGATGGGGTTCACGTGCGACGATTCTCGCAGTTTAATATCCGGTCAGCAAAGCCGCCCCATCACTCTAGCCAAGAGTCTGGAGACCAGGAGCAAGAAGGGCGGGCGGGGCAGGGAGGTCTCCGGGGGAGGCGCTGGCCTGATGGCCCCGCCCCGTCCTGCCCCGCCCAGCTAGAGCTAATAGCTTTCTTTCCCGGAGCCTCCGGTGGCTGAAATCTAAAGCCACGGCTTCTAGGGGCCAAGATCCAGAGAGAGCCCAGAGGTGACGCCGATACTCAAAGGGTGCCACACGCCAGCCACTGGGGGCCAACCGGGAACCCTCCACCAGAGACCGCGCGAAGAGGCGCTGAGTCAGCAACGCACGCGCGCGCCCGCGGGGCCCTGGCCCCGCCCCGCTGAGGCCCCGCCCCGTCCACCTAGCGCCTGCGTTAACTCCTTCCAACGCGGGGTCGCAGGACATTCACCCCGGGAGGCCTCCACTCTGGTCGAAGACCACGGAATTCCCGAGAATCCCAAGCCGTTCTCCCCACTGGCCTAAACTAGCCTATTTCCGACCCGGGTCTTCGCTTTCCCGGAGTCCCCGCTGAGCTTCTGCTCTTCAAAAATAAGGTGATTCAGACTAAAGAACTAGACTCCTTCATCCAGGGCCACCTCTAGAGCTGTGTCCCGCGCAAGTCGGGATTCTCTCGATAGCCGAGGCTCTCTCCTCTCTCAGAGACCCTACGACGACACGGGGTGCTGAGGGCAGCAGTCAGGGCGCTTCTCTATGCCCTAACCCCCTCGTTCTCCAAAGCTCCTTCTCAGGAGGGTTTCTCATCTGTTGGTGCGCCAAGAGTTAAATCGAGAGCAAGAAGGCGGGCTTCCGTGACGTCACTGGCACTCCGTGTCTGACCTCAAAGATTGGGGCGTGCCCAACCTCGCACTGTCCCCGCCCTCCCTATTCCCCTGACCCTCCCCGCTGTCACCAAGCCAGGGGCACATGATGCAACCCGCCGTGGTTTCAATCCGTTGATTGGTGGCCGCGCCCGGCGCCAGGCACAGGGATTGGGCAGGGGAGACTGTGACGAAAACTGGACCCTGCCCTGTGAAGAAGGGAGGAGAGAAAGAAGAGGGAAGGGGGGGCCCACCCGGCAGGCAGGGGGTTGGGGAGGCGGGGTCCGGGCGCTGTGCTCCTAGCGCGCCAGTCCCGGGGCTGCAGGGAGCGCAGCACGCGCAGCCCGGGCCCCGGCCACCGGACGCTCTACCGGACACAACCCTCCCTGGAGCTTGGACAACTGCCCACCTCGGACACTGCACCGGACACTGCCCCCCACAGAGCTGGACACTACAACGGACATTACTTCTCTGCTCCGGACATTGCTCCCTCCTCCCCCCATTCCCGCCCCGGGCCCTGGACGCTTTTGCCCCCCCTCCCCCTCCGGGGGCCCAGAGACTGACCCCCCAATCTAGCTCGCAACCCCTTGCACCCCAGCTCCAGACACTGCCTCCTCCCTGTCCCCCTCTTCTTCTTCCTCCTCCCACTTCATCTTTCCTTCAGTCGGGTAGGAGCCCTGCCAGTTTCTTCGACCCCCTGCAGCTCGGCCCCGGCTGCCCGCGCCCCCATCCCCCGACTCCTCGCCCGGATGCCTCTCCCCGGGGGATTGTGGTGGCTCCTCTGCTGCCGTCGAGGCTTCACTCTTCTGCACCGGGACTACGGGGACGGCGAGCTTAGCGGGGACGGGGACGAGGACGAGGACGAGGAGACCTTTGAGCTACGGACCCCGAGTCCAGCGGGCGGCGGGAGGGTAAGTCCCGGGAGGTTTGGAGCCTTGTCTCAATCTCTCTTTACAACCAGCCGTCACGCCTGATCCTGCTCCAGACTCTAACCAAACGTGCTCTTGGCAGAATGGGGATGTGGGGAGGTTTTCGCCAGGAGGCTGGAAGCCCCCGGGAGCTCAAGGAGCTGCTCCATTCTGGATGTGCCTGTGGGCCTCGCGCAGCACGCTGGGCGCTGTCCACCTGCTGGGGGCCCTGAGGCAGGGGAGGCGTCACGCGTGGCCCGACCTGGCCCTGCCTCTCCCTTCCCCGCCGGGCTCGCGTCCCATCCCGTCTCCTTCCGCCTCCGCCAGCGCCGAGGAATGTGGCGAGGCCGGCTGGGCGGCTCGGTCGCCTGGGTCCACTCCGCTCACAGTTCGTGAGCGCTGAGCGCTGGTGCCAGATGCGGGAGCTCCCGCCGCAGGGACCTGGGCGAGGGGGAGAAGGCATCTTCGGATTGGGGTCCGTGACGAGGACCCCACGGAGAGGGAGCTCGGGGCCACAACTCTTCGAGGGCCCCTCATCATTACCCTGCCACTCAGGACAGAACTCTCGGCCCTCCCTGGTGAGGCTCCCGGGGAATCTCAGAAGGGGTGTGGAGGGAAACTTGGCTCCTCGGCTTTGTCGAATTTGGCCATGGGGAAACTGAGGCTGGGAGACCCCGCCCCTGACGTCCCACTAGGATGCCTCTGCGCACCGGCAACCAGACTCCGTGTGTTGTGTTGTGGCCTGGGTCAGGCTACCATCCCCCCGGCTCAGGGGTCCCCAGCAGGCCCGGTGGCTCGGTGCCCGGGTGGGGCGGACTGCGCCGCTGGGGCCGGCGCCAGCACCTGGCGGAGGCAGAGGGTGGATAAATATAGAGGGGGGGAGGGAGGGAAGCAGGGGACTGCGATTAGGGGAGTTGGTTTAAGAGAGTGGTCAGCACCTGCCCCTGTGGTGGTGTGTTGAGAGCCCCTCTCAGAGCCTCCAGAAAATAGGTGGATCTGCACAGAGGCAAAACACAGGACCCAGGCATCCCCAGGCTTCCAGCTTGGGCGGGGTGGGCTCTGTGAACCAGGCTATTGCCTTCCTCATGCTCCACCTCCACCCCTCACCCCTCCACCCCAGCTTGAGGACAGGTGTCCCTGGCCCCCCTCCCCCACCTTCTCCTCCTGACTTTAGCAGTCTGGGCTCAGTGAGATGGTGGCATAGTTCCCGCCTGACCTAGACTTGTCTGGGACCTTTCTCACACCCCAGTCTACAGTTGAAGTTGCAGGGCATGGGGGTGGGGGGTTAAGGAAAAAAAAGGGGATTGCACCTCCCTTGGGGAGTGTATGCCATTGCTTAACCTGGTCTACCCTTCTCCAGCCCCACAAAGGGGCAGGGTCTGCTTACCTTTGTGTCTCAGGGTGTCTGTAGGAGGGCATAAGAAGCTCTTGGAATAAGCCTGATACTAAAGCACCCCTCTCCCCTTCATTCACTTCTGTGCCCACCACCTGCACGCCTTCCAGTTAGGCAGGGGAAATGAGGAAGGGGGCTGAGAAGGGACTTCATCCATCTTTGCCCTCCACAAAGTGAGGAAGCTAAGTCCTGAAGTCTGGAGGGAGCTTGCCAGGGTTCCACAGTGGTTGAGCTGGTATTAGAACCCAGGTCTTTTGACTCCCTGCCAGTGCTCTTTCCACCCTACACCCCCCCTTCCATTGCATCTTGAAAAGGAAACGGGGACAAGGCTGGAGACTTGTCCTCCTCAGTAGCTTGGGCTGTTCTGTAGGTTGGCAACTTCAGCTCCTTCCAACAGTCGCGACCCCACTCCTTGGTTCCTCAAGCCGCCCTGGGGGAAGCAGCCAGGGGCATCCCGTGGGGGAGCGCTCTGATCCTCAAGGTTGCCCTGCCTGTTTCCTCAGGGCACCCTGGACGTGACACTGACTCAGCCTGCGAGGAGCAGCCAGGTCTCCGACAGGTAAGCTCTGCCCTTGCATCCCAGGCCTGGTCCCAGGACCCCCATCCTTGCTGTCTTCCCTCACTCGGTTGTGCAATAAGGGAGAGGCCTTATGCTGCCCGGACGCTGTGGTTTGGCCAGGGTCCCGGGGGGCGGTCCGGCTGGGGGCGAGGGGAGGAAGGGGGGGTCCAGAGGCTATTTCTGGTGCGAGGTCAGAACAGCCTAACAGTTCCCACAGTCAGGGGGAGGGGTGCCCAGCCTGGGATCAGGCACCCCACACAGTCTGGGGAGCCCCTACTGAGGAGCCCCCTGGAGTCAGGATGCGGACGTGCAGTCTTGCTCAGTCTCCCTCCCCTCTGGCCCAGGTTGCAGAGCTGGGAAGAGACCCGGAGCCTCATTCCCGAGAGGGGGCTGCCAGAAGACGACCCAGACATTGTTGTGAAAGGTGGGAACCCACCTCATGTGCACTGAAGGGCCCCCATCCCAACTCTCTGGGAATAATGTCTTTTCCTGCTGATTCCCCTTCCCTCCCACTTTTCTCCTCAGGTTGGTTGTACCGTGAGCCTCGAGGAGGAGGGGCAAGGCCCTGGTTGCCCCCACGCCGGGCTTGGTTTGTGCTCACCCGAGACTCCCTAGACCAGTTCAGCAGCAGTGGAAAGGGGGCTCGGCGCCTGGGGAGCCTCGTACTTACCAGCCTGTGCTCAGTGACTGGCCCGGAGCGCAGGCCCAAAGAAACCGGTGAGACTTTGTGTGGACTTTCCTACCTTCTTGGGCAGTGGCCCCAGCCGGCCCTGATTTCCCTCCTTGGCCTCCTTTTCCCCAGGTTTGTGGTCAGTGACCGTGTCTGGCCGGAAGCACAGCATCCGGCTCTGCTCACCCCGCCAGGCTGAGGCTGAATGCTGGGGCGTGGCTCTGCGTGACGTGATCGCCTCCAAGGCACCCCTGGAGACCCCGACTCAGCTGCTGCTCAGGGACATTCAGGTGTGAGAGAGGGGACTCCAGTGGGAAAGAGGAGGGTGGTGGATGCGAATCTTTCAGATTCACTGGGATCTCCCTTCTCCATCACATGACCCTCTCCCTGGCCTCTAGGAGAGCTGTGGTGACCCAGAGGCTGTGGCCCTCATTTACCGGCGGAACCCCATCCTGAGACACACCAGTGGGGCCTTGTATGCCCCACTCCTGCCCCTGCCCTACGGAGTCAGTGCCCCAGGTGAGTGGTGCCAGGGCCCTCGCTTGTCCTCTGGGTAGGATGGTGTGGGTCAAAGAATCTGGGACCAAGGAGCCCTCACTTTTCAAAGGATGAATGTGAAACCTGAGACTGACAGGACTGATACCCAGGGGGAGGGCAGGGAAGCCAGCACAGGAGAAAAGGCTGCTCTGACCACCTTCTCCCAGGGTCTCATTCTGACTTCTGATGTCCCTTCTTTACACTCCACCTTCTTTCATTATGCCCTTAAAGCCCTGCCATAATAACTACAGGAGCAGAAAAACTACTACTTTGGGAGAAAGTACTGGCCCCATCCAGCTATACTTCTCCCCAAAGTGGAGAGTGACTGGCCCAGACCCTAAAGTTAGAGTATTAAGGGGAACTGGAAGAACCCTAGTTGTCTGACTCTCAGTCCAGTTTGTCTTTGGCCCGTGGTGATGGCTTCATTTCATAATGACAGAATCTGGGGCTTCTGTCCCTTAGTCTAGTCTTCTACTTTACTAATTCAAGGTCCAGCTTTTGTAGGGGGTGCCGTCCTAGGGGCCAGGGTTGAGAGTTTGGATCTGGGGACCATTGCTTTCCCTTCACTTCCTGTCCTTCATACCCTCCCCTCCTGGCCACCCCCTGTCTCCTTATACTCCTTTTGACCCTCCCCCTGGTTCATGCCTTCCTCCCAGGGCCCAGCTCTGTGTCCCCTCTCCAAACCATCCCTCCACCCCCACCCTCCCCCAGGTCCAGGCTATGCGCCCTTGCGGGAGGAGGCAGTGCGACTGTTCCTGGCGCTGCAGGCTCTGGAGGGGGCACGGCGCCCCGGGCCCCTGATGCAGGGTGTGCTCCAGACCTGCCGGGACCTGCCCGCACTCCGAGACGAACTCTTCCTGCAGCTGGCTAAGCAGACTTCGGGCCCCGCGGGCCCCCCCGGACCCCCAGCTACCAGCGACCCCGCAGCCCTGCGGTACTGGCAACTCCTCACCTGCATGAGCTGCACCTTCCGACCTGGGGGAGCTGTTCGGGGGCATCTCCTGGGGCATCTGGAGAGGTGAGAGGGGAGGGGGTGGGGTAAGATCACTTCAAGAGAGCTACCGGCCTGGGAGGGAATGGCAGACCTTTCCAAAGGGCTTGGCAGAAGGAGAGCTTAGTCCCAGAGAAGGGAAGGGACTTACCAAGGTCAACACCACTGCTAATATGTACAGTGCCTTTGTGGGAATTACAAGATCATATCTCACACTTGTGGGGATGGGGGTGGGGAGGAATTACAGAAAGGCTACCCCTTTGGGCACAGGAAGTATAAAAAGGCTGTTTTTCCTCAGGGTTGATGCATTCCAGTGCCAGGGGTCTTAGGTTGGAAAGGTCAATGTGGTTGGATTCTGGATCGCTTTGGAAGGGAAAGGAGGATCATGGACACTTTGGGAAGTGGGAGGGGACAGTCAGGAGAGCGCAGCTAGCAGCCTTAGAAAGTTATCTCAGCTCCATAGAGAGCACCAGGGGCAGATTTATAAGAGCCCATGACTGCCTTCTCGAACTTAGAGGCAGGGAGTGGATGAGGTGAAACTATGAAATAACGCGAGGGAGGAGGAGAAGGAAAGCCCGAACCCTGATCCTCGACTTCTGCCTAACCCAGGACCGAGCAGGCGCTCCCGGACTCTGAACTGGCAGAATATGCGCGCTTCATCAGGAAAGCGCTGGGCCGGACGCGCGGCCGAGAGCTGGTGCCGTCGCTCGCGGAGATTTCTGCCCTGAGCCGACGGCAGGAGCTGTTGTGCACCGTACACTGTCCGGGGGCTGGTGCCTGCCCTGTGGCCATAGACTCCCACACCACAGCGGGGGAGGTGAGGCCAGAGAAAGACCCCTGAAACCTCAATCCTCCCTTCCAGCTTCCTGCGCCTGGCTCTCCAGGTGCGGGGGCCCTAGGTTTGCCCGGAGTCTGAGATTCATCATTTGGGTAAGGGGTGTGTGTGGTGGGACTAATAGACTTGAAAACGCCTCCAGTTAAAGCAGCCTTTCCAGAACCACTGACAAGAGCCCTGCGTGGTCTAACTTCTCCCTCGCGGCCACTCTCTTCCAGGTTGCCCGAGAGCTGGTGGGGCGGCTGGGCTTGGCCCGGAGCCGCAACGCTTTCGCTTTGTACGAGCAGCGAGGAGCCCAGGAGCGAGCCCTGGCTGGGGGTACTCTCGTGGCCGACGTGCTCACCAGGTTTGAGAAGTAAATGTCCAGCCCCAGCCCTGCTCTCCGTGAGTCCATCTGCCCCTCAGCTTCGATCAATCACTGAGCAAATGATTATGGAGCGCTGGCCACGTGCTCTGCACAATGATGTTTCCTAGTGCACAGACCGACCCCTGCCCGCTGGCGGTTTGCGGTCAAGATTCCAGACCCGTCTGGGCGGTCCTCTCGGCCCAGGCCCCGCCCAAAGCTCTCGGCCCTGCCCTCCTCAGGCCCCACCCCCTTCCCGCGGTTTCCCTGGGGGACCCGCTTCCGCGTCTCAGCGCGCTCTTTCCTCTTTGCAGTTTGGCAGCGGAAGAAGTCGGCCTGGAGGACTCGCCCGACTCGGGTTGGAGACTGTGTCTGCGTCTTCATGGTCCTCTGCACCCTGAAGGGCTGTCCCCAGACGGTCACGAGCTGCCTTTCCTGTTTGAGCAGGTGTGGGTCGCCGTCATTCATGGCCCCCTAAAGGCCTGAACCCCTCCCTTTCTCCATCTCATTTAATTGTGTGGCCACCCGGCGGGAGGCTTTCCTCGAACTCAGATCTCAGACTCCACACCCCGAGGTGATTTCGCGACGGTCCAGCAGCAGTTAACGCGCTGACGCCGGTGCCTCTCCCGTAGGCTCACGCTCTGCTGCTGCGCGGCCGGCCGCCCCCACCCGACGACACGCTGCGCACCCTGGCGGCGCTGCGCCTGCAGAGCCTGCACCGGGACTTCTCCCCACTGGCGCCTGCGCCGCGTTTGGACCGCTTGCTGCCGCCCCCGGCCCCGCAGCGTGAAGACCTTCCCCGCCAGAATTCCAGACCATCCCCCTCCGCCGCCCTGCTGGCCGGGGCAATCTGGAGTCCGGGCCTGGCCAAGAGGCGGGCGGAACGCGCCCGGCGCGGCGGGCCTGGGCGCGGCGGGCCTGGGCGCATGGCTGGAAGCGTGGCCCGGGAGGCAGGAGGTGGCACCGGCACCGCTGCTGCTGTGCTGGGCGGCTGGAAAAGGCTACGCGGCATGGGCCGAGCTGAGGCCATGGCTGCCTATCTGGCTCTGGCGGCGCAGTGTCCAGGGTTCGGCGCTGCTCGGTATGACGTTCTGGAGCTGAGCACGGTGAGGGGGAGAAGGGAGAGGGGGACTCTGGCGGCCCAAGCCCCACACCTTTGCCCCAGAGCCACAGGCCTCTATCGTGGGTTACTTCACTCCCTACGCCCAGCACAGCTGAGCCTCTTAAACCACAGGGGTCTATGGCCCTTGGGCCGGCACCTCTGTGGAGCCTTGCCCTCTCCACCCGTGCACTGTGTAGAGGGTCTGCACTGGATCGCAGGGGGGACCAGAAACTCCGAGATCACAGCCATCTCCCCCCACCAAAAGTCATGCTTCAGGGTCCCCTCCTCCCACCCTGACTCTGCCGTCTCTCCCAGGAGCGTGGTGGGGGCGCTCCACAGAGGCTGTGCCTGGGCCTGGGAGCCAAGGCCATGTCCCTCTCCAGACCTGGCGAGACAGAGCCCATCCACAGTGTCAACTATGGCCATGTGGCCGCCTGCCAGCTAATGGGCCCCCACACCCTGGAATTGAGGGTGGGAGAGAGCCAGCTCCTCCTGCAGAGTCCCCAGGTGAGTGGGAAGGGCTTGTGGAAGGAATTAGGGATGTCGGGAAACATTTATTAAACACTGCGTGGACAGACACTGGGGAGCCAGGGGTGTTCAAAGATAAATGCGGGAAGTTCACGTTAGAGTTGGGCTGTCAGGCACCACCACGGAGTTAGGCTGGTGAAGACAGTGGCAAATGCTACAAAGAACAGAGAGGGGAGTGACGAGAAGTGATGAGAGGGGCCCTATCATCAGGTAGGAGGGTCAGGAAGGTGACGCAAGTGAGTCACCGGAAGACGCACAGGAACAGCATTCTAGGCAGAGGGAATTACAAGCTCCAGGTCCTGAAAGAAGAATAAACTTGGCTTATTGGAGAAGCAGAAAATGTAACTGGCCCCTAGCGAGTGGGGCAGAGAGGCGTCGAGGATGAGCTGCAGGGGCAGCTCGTGCAAGGCCTTGGTGAGGAGCTGGAACCAGAGGACTCAGCTGGGTGGAGGATTAGACAAAGAAGAGAGTCTTGTGGCCCCTGTTGCACTTTGACCTCTGCCCTCTCTTAGGTGGAAGAGATCATGCAGCTGGTGAATGCCTACTTGGCCAACCTCTCCCCGGAGAGGCCTCGCAGCAGCTCTTCTCCTCCATGCCAAGACCCGCCAGACACCTCCCCTCCCAGCCAGCACTCGGGCCTGGACGAGCCCCAGGGACAGTCTGGCTGTTTGGAGCAGCTGCAGGACTGAGCCTGCCAAGAGGTCACGACCTCCCTCCTGCCTCCAGCCTGCACCCAAGCTGCTCTGAGATTTGAGGGAACTATGGACTCTTTTGGCCCTGCAGGGACAGGGCACACCCCACACCCAAGGCTGCAATGGATGCAGACAGTTTTCTAGTTTGTTTCTTAATTTATTTGTAGAAGAGAAGCAAAAAAATCCTTATTTACACAAACCCTTCCTGTGGGAGTGTTGTCAGTGGGACAAGTTGGACCCCATGGCTCAGAGCTCCACCCCTGGGGACGCCCACACTCAGGGCTTTTACCAGCACAGTGGGGAGTCTGGACACCACAGGGCTCCACCCTCCTTGACCTTCTGGATTTAACCTCCTCCTGGCCTGCATGCTACCATGGGGTGGTGGGTGGGGCAGGCAAAAGGGTCATTTTGAAGCTGGCAATTACCCGCCCTTCTCCATTGTGTGGCAGAGGGTGGCCACCTGGCGTCCCTGAAGCCAGAGGGCAGTGAGTCATCCAGACAGGCACTGCCCGGGTCCTACCCTGGTGTTCACCTCTGGGCTTTGGTTGGGTACATGCTTAGTGTGCCTGCTGCTTTGCTCCTGGAATGGAGAAAAGCTGGGGCAGGACTCAGACCCAAGAACTCTGCACAGATAAAGAACTTACCAGGGTGGGCTCAGCCCTGCTTTTGAGTTCTCTTTCTGCTTATCAGATCGGGTGGGGTGGGGCTGAGTCCTGAGGATCCGAGGCCTTTGTGCTTGGAGGCGCGTCTGGCTTGCGGCCTGCTCAGGGTGCTGCGGCCTGCCTGCCTGCAGTCTCTCCCACGGCCTCCGCCCTGATCAGGAGGCTGGGGCAAAACGGATCCACTCGGGCAGGAGCTTGGGCACTGAGGAGACAGCAGACCTCAGAAATCCTCTGAAGTCTTGAGAGCAGGCCGACTCTGGTAAAACAGCCTGGTTCTCAGTAAGGGGTGCAGTAGAAACAGTGAACACACCAAGACCTGGATTATGTGGTAAGAAACTTAGGGCAGGGAACTAGGGGTGAGGGGAGTGACGAAAATCCCTTCATCCCCCATATTCACCTAAGCGCTGACTATATTCACAACCAAGCTTTATTACTTTATTAGAGTTAAACAAGCACGTCAAGGAGCACGGAAGGGAGGAAGGAGGGCCAGTTCCTGGATTGGCAATGAAGCTAGAAAGGTGGTTGCTGAGGGCAGTTTGGGTCACAGGGACCAGGCACGAGGGGGCTGCGCTTCCTGTCCAGCGGTGTAGCGGGGAGGCGGTCACTGCTCCTGAGTGCCCCAGGAGATGTAGTCCGGCCGCGTGGCCGCGTGGTACTCGTCGATGAGCTCCTGCACCACCTCCCTGGACCTGTCCAGCTCGTCAAAGTTCTCCTTGAAGATGTCCTCCTTGCGGAACTGCTCCAGGAAGGCCTCCCGCTTCCGCAGCTTGTCATACTGTTGGCAGGAACTTTCAAATAGCTGAAAGAAATGGAAATCTCCAGGATGGGAGCCAGTGTAGGGCAGAGGTTGGCAGGAATAGGGAGAATGGAATAGGGGTGGGGTGCTAAAGGAGGTCGGTGCAACAGACACCAGGAGACGAGCCTCACCGAGGAGATGCTGGTGTGGTTGGCCATCATGAGCCCGCTGACCCGATGGGCCGAGGGCAGGTAGGGAGACTTCCTGGACAGGGCCACCTGGATGCTGGCCGGGCCCCAGGGGATGAAGTTGGCCAACTTCCGTTCCCGGATCCTCTGCAGGCTCTTGTGGACCTGGGGTGGGCACACGAGCGGTGGCGGTAGCCTCTCCTCTACCCCTGCGGGTTGCGGGGTGGAACGAAGGGGCCTCACCTACCTGGGTGGGGTCCACCTCGCCCTGGATGATGTTGAGGATGGCGATGTAGCAGTGGTTGGTCTGGCGGTCCCGGCCCGTGGACACCATCACGTTCTTGGGCTGCAGCAGCCGCCTCATGACATCCAGGACCGTGGTCTTCCTCACGCTGGCCACCTGAGGGCACGGTGGGCCACGGGGGCTAGGCTGGCACTCAGGCACAGTGCAGGGTGGACAGGGCCACACGTGTCCCCCCGCAGACCCGGGGGTACGGCCGGGAGCCTTAGCCCTCATCAGCCCAGCAAACTCAGCCCCTGTCAGGAGCATCGGCAGGCCCTGCACAGCCCAGGCCCCGCCGGAGCCAGCGGCAGAGGGAAGAGCACAGGAAGCCCGGGAGGAAGTCCTGCACGTGCCCCCGAGCACAGAGCCTCGGGGCTGCCAGGGCAGCTGCTGGGGCCGCGGGGACAGGGGAGAGGCCAGGTCAGGCCGGCTGAGTGCAGGGGCAGCCAGGGCTGGGCCGCTCTTACCGACTGGTCTGTGGTGAGGGGCGTGTAGCCGGTCATGAGGAAGTGCAGGCGCGGGGTGGGGATGAGCGAGGCGATGAGGCCGATGAGGTCGTTGTTCATGTAGCCGGGGTAGCGCAGGGTGGTGGTGCTGGCCGACATGATGGTGGACACCTGGGGACAGGCGCCCCGTCGTGGGCTTTGGCCCGGGAGCCACCCTCCCCAGATGGCACTCGAGCCGGGAGGGCCGCAAGTCCCCGCGAGAGCAGGGGAGGGGTGGGGCTCACCAGCTGGTTGATCTGGGAGAAGGACGGGTTCTGGATGTGCAGGCGGTCCGTGGCGATCCTGTTCAGGGCCGTGTTGTCCAGCACCACCTGGGGGGACAGAAGAGGGTCATGGCACCTTTTTGAAGAGAAAGAGGGCAGAGAAATAAGATATTAGCTTAGCCTCCCTCTAGATTCCCAAATTGAAAGCAGCTTTATTAATTTAAATGGAAAGTATTGTCACTGGGGCATCAGGAGACATGTTTCCAGCACAGTAAACAAATATTTGAGTGTCCCCATGTGCCCTGCACTGTGCCTGGCTCTGGAGATCCCATGGAGAGTACGGCAGGCACCGTCCTCCCCCTCACCGAGGCCTAGTGCACAGAGAGCAACATTAAATACAAAACAAGAGAAAAGTATAGTTACAGACTGAAATATGCAGAAAGGAATTTGACCTTGACTGGGTGATCAGAAAAGGTTTTGCTAAGAAAGTGACCCTTTAAGCGTGAGTAGGCATTAAGTAGGCTAAGTGGGGGCACATGAGTGGACACTTACTTTTTTGAGTCTTGCTGCCTAGAGGGACTGTGGGTATGTGGGTAACTTGGGCCACCAGGTATGTCTTGTTGGCCCTCTGACCTCTGGATGAGGCTGGGATGGGCAGGCTGTATGTGCCTCACTGGTTTGGGGAGGCAGAGCAAAGTCCCCCACTCCCTCCTCTGTGCTCACCACGCAGTCTGCGTTCTGGGTCAGCCTCTTGAGCGTGAGCAGTGAGTTGTAGGGCTGGACCACCACGTCACTCATCTCGTCCTGGTTGGGAAACACTGAGTAGGTCTGCACCAGCTTCTTGGGGTACCTGGGGATCAGGAGGAGGGAAAAGGGGAAGGGGCCACAGTGAATTAGAAGGCCCCCCCATCGTTTCCCATCTCAGTCTGTCTCTAGGGACAACAGGGGCCATTTCTTTCCAGGTACCACCAAGCTCTTATATAAAAGTGGTAAAGGAGGAACTGAGTCTTCAAGGCTCAGGAACCTAAAGCTTCAAATCCCCCTCCTCTACCTAGGCAACCCCCCTCCCAGGAGTTATTGCTTCCAAGATGTTTCCTGGGTGGCCGGGGTTCTGTCCTATCTATGACTCAAAGGGGTAGTGGCAGCCTTCTAGTCCAAAGGAGAAAGTGAGAAAGGATAGACATTACCCAGGGAACAGGGCTAGTGCCTCTCCCAGCAGAGGCTTACCTGTCATTCAGTCGCTCTAGGAGGTATGACCCCAGGCCAGAGCCCGTCCCCCCAGCGATGGAGTGACATAGCACAAAGCCCTGCAGGGGTTGGATAGAGAGCAGTCTTCAGGGACCTGGGAGAGGCTCCAGGCCTGTCTCATTCCCCACTGCCAACACTCATGGCTCAAGGCTTCCTCTCTTCCATCCAGGCCAGGGCTCCTTGGGAAGGAAAACTCAGGCCTAAAGAGCTGATGCCATCCGACCAGGACCCCTTGAGGACAAGGACCGTCCCCTATTTACATCACTGTCTCACAACAGATGCTCAATAAATGGGTTTTGAATTTAATTGCCCCCACACACCACCCGTTGGGCCACCTCCCAACCTTTCCCTAGCATGCTTCCCTTTCCCCTCCCCCAGTGGAACAGAACCTCACCTCTAGGCTGTCGCTTCCGTCTGCTTCTCGGTCTATGATGTCAAAAATGTCTTCATGGATTTTTTCACCCTTTTAGAGACATGGGGAGAGAGTCAAGATTTTCTGGAAAGCATCTCTTTATAGCACCAAGAAATCTAACTTGGGACATTGCTGCCACTCCCATGCAGAGCCTCAGCTGTGGTCCTCAACCCAGAAATGCTACTGTGCAAAACAATTTGCACAAAGTTTGCATAAACCTCTTCCCAGCTGTCCCTCTTGTCAGAGTATCCTTTTGTCTCTTTTTTATTGCCAGTCAGGTCTGGTCAAATACCCAGGCTGCCTGTGCCTTCCTTGCCCCAGGAAGGGAACATCAAGGGCCTCTGGGATGGTCACCTAGATACCTGGGAGAATCCGCTGGCCCAGTTGTTGCCAGCTCCGCCTCCATGCTCAGACAGGTAGATGTTCTCTGGGTTGTAGAGCTTGGCATAGGGGGAGTTGAGGATGGAGTGGATCACCCGCGGCTCCAGGTCCAGCAGCACCGCCCTGGGGATGTAGTGCTCATCGTCTGCCTGTCAGGGGAGTCCACAGGGCACGCATCAGCAGGGGCCTGCCCAGTCCTCTGTCCTCCCAGCTCTGGCTCCTGCCTGCCCTCCCCCCTCAAGCCAGCTGCCCAGGCCCTTCTGTCCAGAGAGGTTCCCAGCACCAGGCCGCTGCCCATCGTTTAGGGCGCCGGACCACTGCCGGCCCTGACCAAGTCGCTGGGGGCACCTGGTAGAAAAAGACGTCCTTGCGGTCAGTGCCCTCGGTGGCGAACTCCTCCACGATGCCCTCGGGGCTGATACCATGCTCGGCGCACAGTTGTTTCCAGAACTCGAACCCAACTGGGGGATGGGGGAGAGACGCCTGGGTCTGCTAGAGCCTTAAGGCCTCAGGAGCTTAGGGTTGGGCTCAGAAGCTGTCATACTCAGAGGCTGAAGCCAAGAGGCCTGGGTCTGGAAGCCGTCACAGCTCAGGGCTGGAGGAGCGGCTCTTGCTCTGGGGCTCGGTTCATCATGCGCAGTAGGGCCGGGGAGTCATGGAAGGGAAAGGGGGGATAGAGGATGCCAAGCACCGGAGGGGCAGAACCGGAGACTGGCGCTCGCTCACTCTGGTTGCCGCACTGGCCCAGCTGCAGGGTGATGATCTCCCGGGGCATCGCTCTTCAGACGTGGACCCGCCAGCCTGCGCCTGGGGGAAGTCACGGCAGAGACGAATGCCTAGCAGCGGGGTGCGCAGGACGTGGGGAGCGCGAGCTCCCTCCGTCTTTTGACGCGGGCGCTCGGTCTGCGCGTGTGCAGTGCGGGCCTCCCCTCGGCGGGGGAGCCGGGGCGCACAACCTGGGCATCATTTACCAGCACAGCAGTTGCAGCTGGAATTCGGCACAGGCGCAGAATGAAGCCACTCCCCTTCTGCCCACCCAAGTCCAGCTCCGCGCCTGCGCAGTGACACTCGCTGGGGCTGCCGGCTGGCGACCCCGGGGTGGAGGAGGACCGGAAGGCGGCAGCTCAGGTGTGAGGAGTCGGCGGGCGGCGCTGTATGGGCAGGTGAGCAGCCCCGCTGCCTCTGTTAGATAGAGGGGCTGCATCAAGCTAAGCTTCTGTTAAATTTCCATTTTTAAATGAAATATACCCAGTAAAACCATTTTAGCCGTTTTTAAGAGTACGATTATGTAGCGTAAAGTACATTCACATTATTCTATGTTCCCATCTTTCCAAACGGAAACTGTGTCTATTAAACAGTAACCCCCACCCCCGCCCCCATCATCATTCTACTTTCCGTCTCCGTGAATTTGACTACTCCAGATACCAGTCCATGTAAGTGCAATCATCAGTATTGTCCTTTTCGGGTCTGGCTCATTTCATGTGGCATAATGTCCTCAAGGTTCCTTCATGTTGTACCATGTCCCAGAATCTCTTTCCTTTTGAAGACTGTTTGATATTTCATTGTGTATAACCGTTTTATGTTTATCAATTCATTTGTGGGTGGACACTTGGGCAGTTTCACCTTTTGGTCGTTGTGAATCACCAAATAACTGCTGCTATGAACATGAGTGTACAAATACCTACTGGACTCCCAGCTGTCAATTCTTTGGGGGAATATATGGTAATTCTATGTTTAGTATTTTGAGGAATTGCTGTACATTTCCACAGTGGCCACACCATTTTACGTTCCCACCAGCCACATACCAGGGTTCCAACTCCACCATGATCTCCCACACCATGATCTCCCACACTCCCATACTTTAGGTTTTTTTATTAATAGTAATATATTTTTTTAAAGATTTACTTTTTATTTATATATACAAGCTGGGGTACAGGCCAGAGGTGTGGGGGCGGCGAGAGGGTTCACCAGAGACGGAGCAGGTAGCAGAACAGGCAGATCAGAAGTACACTGCTGAGGGGAGCAGCGGGCAAGGCAGGAGAGGTCTGCCACGCCATGTGGGATTCTCCCTGGCCGAGCGTCGAACTCGCGTTGCCGCTGCCGACAGCTCCACAGCCCAGTGCTTAACCACTGCGCCACCAGGGAGGCCCCTATTAATAGTAATATTGAGTGTGAAGAGGTTTCTATTTTATTTTAAATTACAAAGTGTTAACATACAAGGATGATTTTGTATTTTTAAAAATATTTATTTATTTATTTATGTATACAGGAGCTGGGGTGTAGGCCAGAGGTGTTGGAGGCAGTGAGAGGAATCATCACAGACAGAGTGGGGAGCAGAACAGGCAGATTAACTGAAATACACTGCTGAGGGGAGCAGCGGGCAAGACAGGAAAGGTCTGCTGTGCCATATGGGTCAGCTTCTTGCCTGGGGATTGCACTCGTGCTGCAGTGGCTGCTGATAGCTTCATAGTGCTGAGACTTAATCCCTTGCACCACCAGGGAGGCCCCTGATTTTGTCTTTTTACTATGTATTTTTTGTTTGAAATGTTATATAAATGGTGTCAGATTATAAGAAATGTTATATAAATGGTGTCAGATTATATCTTTTTGCAACCTGATTTTTCACCCTATGATATAGTTTTGTGATGTAGTCATGAGGATATTTACTTCATTTCTTCTAACTGCTTTATAGTTTTTCATTGGATGAATAAAACCAGTTTATTACATTTCCACAAAGAGGCAATTAGATAGTTTCTACTTATCCTCTGTTACATCTGAGTATAGGACTTGCTCACTTGTGAACATGAAGAAAATTGCCTCTACCAGGGGCATATGAAGCTTCAACATTACTAGGTTTCAAATATTTTCTGACAGATGGCTATAGCAATGCACACTCTTACCAGCAATAGACTTCTTTCCCTACACTCAGTCCCACTTGAGTTACCACATCCTAATATCTGTCTATCCCAGGGATGCCTGCATCTCACAATGGTAATTCCCAGGTATGAGCCCAAGTGAAGCTGATTTGATGTTCTCCTTACTGAGTTTTCAGAATTGCCTGTTCATATCCTTTGCCCATTTTTTCTATTGGATTCTTTCTCTTACACATTTTAAGATAGCCCATGAATTTTTTTTCTTCGGTGTACGGGTTGCAAATATTGTCTCAGGGTCGATGGTTTGTCTTTACATTTTGCATATGGTCTCTTGACTTACAGATGGTTTTAATTTTTATGTAGACAGCTGCCCATTTTCCCTCTGTGTTTTTCCCGTTTTATACCGAGTTAAAGAACCTTCCCCTGTGTTTTCTTCCAAAAGCCCCTTAGTCGTTTTACTTGTTCCCTGTAGGTCTCTAGTTCATCTGGAACTTATTTGGAGGCCTGCCTTAAGATAGAAATCTACTTTATCTTTTCCATATGGATGGCCAATTGTCTCCGAACCAATTATCGAAGAGTCGGTGCAGCCTACCCCTCCCATCCCCCAACATTCCAAGCCTCCGCCTGCTCGCTCGCCTGCTCGCTCGGACAGACGTAGGAGGACTTCTGGCCGCTCTTCAGCTCCTTTGGGCTGTCCGTCTGTCCCTGTCTGGCGGGCTTTCTTTGGGAGCCTCTGCAGAGGCACTGGCTCAACCGCCGCCAAAAGTCAGACTCAGACAAGGCTCTTTTGCTTTGTTTTGTTCTCACTCTCGCTCTCTCATTTTAGAGAGAACTCGGCCTCCTTCCAGACCAGGCTGCCAGGAATCCTGTGGGCTCCTTTTGAAGGCCCTGACTCGCCCCACACCCGCCCCCTCCCGGCCTGGGCTCAGTTTCCCTCTCATCACCTCACACCAGGCTCCCAACCCGCCTCCGCCAGCCGGCCAGGCTGTCGGAACTGCACCCGCGTCCCCCAGGAGGACCGGTAGCCTCGCCCTGTCAGGGAGGGTTTGGCAGAGCCTTCTGAAGTTTAAGGGTGGGGTCGGACCTTCTACGTTAGCCTCTCGGCTCCCCTCCCCCGACTGAACCGCTCCTTGCGGGCTGGCTGTCTTCAGAGGCCTTGCCAACACCCTCCTGAGTCTGCCTGGGTGAAGAGGACTTCAGAGATGGGAGTAAGCTTGCCAGACCTCCCCTCCCTGAGTCTGCAGGGTGGTTTGCCTCCTTTAAAATAATGAGCTGTAAGCGGTTTATGAACACTTGTGAAACTCGAGGATTTAATTTCAGCCTTTTCTTAGGATTAATAACAGTGCCTTGCTCCTCCTTCTAGTTTTCCAGAAGTGGGAAAACTAACCTGGAATCCCAGTTTATGGGCAAGCAGGTTAGAACGTGTGAGTTTCTCTAAGTTGGAGACATTGCGGTGTAAATTTCCTCTAAGAAGCCTTTTTTTTTTTTTTACAAGCTTGAGGCTCCTCCCAGTCTGTAGAAATGAGTTGGAAACTGAGATGCTTATGTACATTAGCAGAGCTGAACATAAACATAATCCTCTTATTAGCAGGCTACGCTTTCCATTTCTGCTGAGGACTAATACCTATTGGTTAAATGAGATGATGCAGAAACATCATAATGCCTGACTCAGTCAACATTCAACACATACTAGCCACTGTTATTATTATCACTAGATGCACTCAGAACTGAAGTATAGCTTGGCAGCTGCTACAGATAAAAGAGTTTATTCAGGGTAAAGGCAAAATGAGTGGTTGCTTTAAATAAAAAAATAAAAAGCCAATAATATTTCATGATCTTATGAAGTTTTACATCTAATTTCTATTCAAGTTGAGCAGAGGGCCCAGGTTCGTGGTTCTTTTCATGGGATTCAGATCCAGCGTCTTAAGAGCATTGAGTGTTGAGTTGAATTTGGTCCACTCCATGTTCACCAGTCTAGGCTGTGACATGTGGTGGGTTGTGGCATTCTGTGTCTGAGACCTTGGTCTGCCTCTGATTATAAGTGTAGTATTTATAAATACTAAACTCAACTAAAAAGTGTGTTCAATGTCTGAAGCCCTTGTCGACATTTCAGGTTGAAAAGACATTATTTCAGCTGCATTTATTCCTGGACTGCAGTGTATCAGGAGCAGAGATATACTGGGGAGGTTAAGGAGATAGAGGTGTGAGGTGGAGAACTGAGGGTCTCAGGAGCTGGGAGGAAGAGAACTAGTTAGATCAGAATATGATCTTGACACTGGGATCCTGTGACCCCAGCGAGTTTAACGTTCAAAATGAAGCTGACAGGAAAAAGACAAAACTTGCAAGCTAACTATAGGTCTGAGGCATACAGCAGCAGAAGGGGAGGGAGAGGGGTCAGAACAGGGGAGGGAAGAGCACAAGGGACTGTGGTGATGGATCGTGGGTTGGATGCTGTGGTGGTGGGCAAACCATGGGGACTACACCTGAGAGGAGTCAAATACTATCCAGAAATTAATAATGATGTAAGAAAAGACACACATTTAATAAAAAAAATGAAGCTGACATAAAATTTAAAAAGGCACAGAGCTGAAGCTCTTTATGGAAAGGGAGTAATTCTAAGTTCACACTTTGGCTTTAAAATGCAACAAAACAAGCCATTTCCTTTTGTACTGTTTTCTTGAGGAATAAGAAAAAGAACCCTGAAAATCTTGTCTTTTGTGGATCTTTTATAATTCTTTCACTATCTACTGTGCAGGCACACTAATAGGAGCAAGGGAGGAAGAGATAACAGACCAAGTGCTCCTGGCCCCGTGGAGGAGAAAACACCCAGACAGGTAAGCACAGACTACTAGCAGGGCGCTTAACTTGGAGGTGGGGACAGGGAGAGGCCAGGAGATTGGGGAAGGCATTTTGGAGGAGGTGGTACCTGTATCTTGCTTGTCTGGTAGGAATTGCCAGGTGGAGAAAATGGAGAGAAATGGAAATCAAAAAGAACAAAAGCAATGCTCAGAGAAAAAAAAGACTGAGTAGGGCCTCCCCAGTGGCGCAGCGGTTGAGCGCTGCGCTGTGGAGCTGTCGGCAGCGGCGACGTGAGTTCGACGCCCGGCCGGGGAGAGTCCCACATGGTGCAGCAGACCTCTCCTGCCTCGCCCGCTGCTCCCCTCAGCAGTGTGTTTCTGATCTGCCTGTTCTGCTACCCACTCCGTCTCTGGTGAACCCTCTCGCCGCCCCACGCCTCTGGCCTGTTCCCCAGCTTGTATGTATAAATAAAAAATAAAAATCTTAAAAAAAAAAAAAAGAAAAAAAACTGAGTAAAGGAACACATAGTTTGTGATAAATAGACAAATTTTTTAAAGCTGCTTAGTCTCATGGAGGATCAGAAAAATACAAATTTAAGGCAAAAATTTTTAAAAATGTTCATTTATGCATACAAGCTGGGGGTGTAGGCCAGGGGTGGGGGTTGCAGTAAGAGGATTCACCAGAGACAGAGTGGGGAAGTACACTGCTGAGGGGAGCAGTGGGGGAGGCAGGAGAGGTCTGTTGTGCCATGTGGGTCACTCCCTGGCCAGGATCAAACTCCTGATGCAGTGGCTGGAGATAGCTTGACAGTGCTGAGACTTTAACCCCTGCGCCACCAGGGAGGCCCCTAAGGCAACACTTTTTTAAAGACAGATAATATCTGGTGTTGAAGAAGATTCTGAGAAATGGGTACTTTTATATACTCTTTTTTTTTTAAAGGTTTATTTTTTATTTTTACATACAAGCTGGGGTACAGGCCAGAGGCGTGGTGGGGCGAGAGGGCTCACCAGAGCCAGAGCAGGGAGCAGAACAGGCAGATCAGAAATACACTGCTGAGGGGAGCAGCGGGCGAGGCAGGAGAGGTCTGCCGCGCCATGTGGGATTCTCCCCGGCCGGGCGTCGAACTCGCGTCACCGCCGCCGACAGCTCCACAGCGCAGCGCTTAACCGGGGAGGCCCTATATACTCTTTTTATAAACTGTGGGTGGTAGTATAAATGACTGCATTCTAGAGGGTAAACTGGAAGTACTACTTGATGGTGCCATACTGTAGTCTATTAAGCATTATGTCCCAATGCATATCAGTTATATTTATGCTATAATGTCTATAAAACAATGTACATACCTTAATTTAAAAATACTTTCTTGTGGGGGCCTCCCTGGTGGCGTAGGGGTTGAGTCTTACTGTTATCACCATTACAGCTTGAGTTCGGCCGGGGAGTAACCCCCATGGCGCAGCAGACCTCTCCTGTCTCCCCGCTGCTCCCCTCAGCAGTGTATTTAAGTAAACCTGCCTGTTCAGCTCCCCACTCTGTCTCTGGTGAATCCCCTCACACCCTGTGCCTCTGGCCTACACCCCAGTTCTTCTACACAAAAATAAAATAACATAAAAATACTTCCTTGCTAAAATGTGTTACCCTTCATCTGAGTTGTTGGAGAAATGGCGCCAATAGACTTGCTCCACACAGACTTGCCACAGACCTTCAATTTGTAAAAAGTGCAGAATCTGTGAAACACAACAAAGTAAGGTGAAGCAAATGCGTCATACTTGGAGTAAATGGGGGAAGTCAGCAGAAACCAGACCTGGCTGTGCCTTGCAGAAGGGGAAGCCCCTGAAGGACCTGGGACAAAATTCTGGAATAGTGTCAGATTTGCACTTTAGAAAGATCCCTTCGGCATCAGTGAGATGGGCATGCTGGTTGCTTGATTGAGCAAGAGGCAGGGCCTGAAGTGAGGTGCCTGCCCAAGGACGGAGAGAAGGGAACAGACTCTGGAGACACTGCATGGGGAGAATCTACCAGAGTGCAAATGACCGAACGTGCAGTGGTTAGTTAGGGAAGGGCCTGGGTCAATAGATTTCTTTTTTTTTTTAAGATTTATTTATTTATGCATACAAGAATTGGGGTGTAAGCCAGAGGTGTGGGGTGGTGGGAGGATTCACCAGAGACAGAGTGGGGAGCAGAACAGGCAGATTGACTGAAATACACTGCTGAGGGGAGCAGCAGGCGAGGCAGGAGAGGTCTGCTGCGCCATGTGGGAATCTCCCTGGCCGGGGGTCGAACTCTTGGCTGCGGACAGCTTCATAGCTGAGACTTAACCTGTTGCACCACCAGGGAGGCCTCCTGGGTCACCAGATTTCAATCTTGGGACCTCGGTGAAGGTTGGGCATTTACTGAGACATGGGGAATTGAGGAGGAACATGTTTGCATTTGGCTGAATTTGAGAGGTCCGAGGGGTCTCTAGATGGAGGTTGGAGTCTAATAGTCAGCAGATGCACAGGCCCAGAGTTGAGGGTCGAGGTCGAGGTCAAGAGCCAGACATACCCAAGGGGCAGATAAAGCCATAAGCATGAATAGTGCCACCAGGGAGAATTCGTGGTATGAGAGTCCTAGATTGGAAGGAGTATGGAATAGAACCTGAGAGAATATACCGTTGAAGGGGCAGGAAGGAAGACTGTTGCAAAGAAATATGAAAGAGCAAGCAGAAAAGCAGAAAAGCTAATATATGTCATGAAGTTTGATTACCTTCCCTCTCCTCTCCTGGCAGAGCTGATTTTGTTCTGAATTCCACTCATCCCTCAAGTGGTTCAGCAATAAATCCTGATTAATCCAGGCAATTATGGTTATCACAGTCTTCTTGTCAGAGGCTGACTGAGGAAGGGATGTAGGCTACAATTCAGGTCAATGAGATGAGAGAGAAGACTCTGGGGGCTTCTGGAAAAGGGCTTCTCACTGGGTAAAATAGACATTTAGGAAGAGGTGCGCTTATTTCTTCAGCCGCATGTTGTTTAGGTCACACCCCTGGAACCCATACTATTGTCTTTTCGCTGCCAAGAGCATCTTGGAGACACGCCAGTAGGCTGAGGGTGGTAGAGCGGGAAGGTGGGACACCCCTGGGTCTCTGATGCTGCTGCCAAGCCATCAGGTGAATCGACCCTGGAGCTGCCCCATCTCTGGGTCTCTGAAAATATGGGATTTATTTTTCCTTATGGTGTAAGCGATTTGATTTGGATTCTGTTTTTATTTGCAGTTGAAGGCACAGTCATAGAGAAGGATACTATAGAAGCCTAGGAAGGAGAAAACTCCAAGGAGGGAATGATTTGGTGTCTGGGACTGCAGGGAGGTAGAATAATGTGAGGATAGAACAGTGTCCTCTGGATTTGGGGGATCGTTGGTGATTTGGGTAAGGACAGTGGCTCTGGTCCATGAGAGTAAAACACACATTGAAGTTATAAACTGATATTATCGCTGTAAAATTTTAATTAAAAAAACACATTGTGTATTATCTTTAGACACAATTGACATTAACCAATATTTGAGGAATCTTAAAACTGAGACATGAGAGGAAGATGGGGAAGTGGGCAAGGAGGACAGACTTTAAAACAGGAGTTTTAATCTGGAGCCCACAGAGTCCTTCCAAGGGACCTGTGGATAGAATTCAAGAGGCCCATGGACTTGGATGGGGGAAAAATTACACTTGCTCTTTCATTCACCCCTAACTAAAACGTAGCCTTTCTTTTAACTAAGGTGGTGGACATACGCTTTATTTTATCATCTATAAAAACCAAAGCTCTTTTTATATCACATTATATTTGATACAGATGTTGCAGAATATTGTTTGTAATCACCATTACTTGAAAACACAGGAATGATTACACCCACTTCAAGATCTTGTTATTTAATGCATCAGTAAAGGACACACAAACATTAAAAAACGAAGCATGTGTATTGCTGTCACAGGATTTTTAAAAATATTGTAACAACTGTATTTCATTATAATTGATTTCCATGGTACTCCGATGCACGTTGTATGCATTTAAAAACGTTGTATGCATTTAAAAACATTGTCCAGACAGCTAAAAGCATCTGTGGTATGAGAAAAAGATTAAGGACTCTTGCTCTAGGGGAAAGAGGAGGGTGGTCTTGCCCTGGGGAGATGGGAATGTCTGGGGAACTTTGCGGCACTGGTTATGGCAGAGGCTTCCATGTCCAAATACTGGGAGGACAGAGGGGGGGACTGGAGAACCCGAGGAGGCTGGGGCTGTTGGGACGCAGGGCTCAGGTGGAGGGATTAGCTACAGGAAGGAAACTTTTCCCACAATAAAAGGGAGGAAAGGATAAGTGTAGATAAAAATAAGTGTTTTAGTGGGGTGGGTGTGGGGGGCAGGAAGTTGAGGTTCTGCCTGGTGGTTTCTATTTTCACCTTCAAGTAGGAGTGGAGTTATCTCTGAGAGTGAGAACAAGAGGGGAGGTGATAAAGGCAGGGAGCAGAGGAGAGGCTGTGGGGCAAGTGCGAGCATCACCAGCCCCGTGGGCGGAGCCGGGTGGGGCAGGTTAGAGGCCACCACGTTGTCATGACAACAGCCTGCGTGGGTGTGGGCTGTCTGGGGCCTCTCGGCTGCCCAGTCAGAGGGCAGAAAGTCCGCTTGTGCCAGGATCAGAGTTTAACCGCGAGGCTGAAGTGAAGAGCAGAGGAATAAAAGAGGGATGAGTCAGGGTTTCCTGTGCATGGAGAAGAACGTGAAGCTGGAAGCGTGAAATCAACATTAGGGAGAAGGATGGGAGACAGGGGACTGGGTAGTGGAGGTGTGGGAAGTGGTGGTCCAAGAGTGAGGCAGTCCTGTTTAAGGAGAAGGAGTCCGTTCACGGGCAGCTGGGATTCCTCCACAGCGTGATGAGTGCAGAAGCATGGAGAAGCAGTGGCCGGGGTGGTGGTGAGAAGGTTCCGGAAAGGACCATCTATGTGGATGTAGAAGTCAACTAGCATGAAGCTGGGGCTTGGTGTGCACAGAAAGGTTTAGAGAACACGGAGGAGTGATGTGAATGGAGGCAGGTCACTGAAGAAGCCAGGCAACACGTGGGGCTGGATAACATGTGCCTTGAGGGAGGAGGAGGCTCTTTTCAGCAAGGTAAAGAGAGTAATTTTTGGCTCAGCAGACTCTCCTGTCTCACCCGCTGCTGTCCTCAGCAGTGCATTTCGATTGGTCCACCTATTCTGCCCCCCACTCTGTCTGGTGAATCCTGGCACACCCACCTCCCCTGTACTTCTGGCCTATACCCCAGTTCTTCTACATAAAGATAAATAAAATAAATAAAAAATCTTACAATAAAGGAATAATTCTTAAGAAAAAATAAAAGTAGCAATAAAGAGATAAAGGAACACGTGCCCACCACAGGGTCTGTCCTGAGGTGAGGGTGGGGGCCCATGTTCCTGCTGTGTCTCTGGGGCACCCAGAAAAAAATCAACAACACTGACTTTTATTAAAAAGGACAGAGAGAATCATATAATTTTGGACCAGGGACAACCTGGTGCGGTGGTCTCTAACCCCAGAAGATCGAACCCTCCCATGCCCCACCCCAGCCAGGAGGCATCTGCAAACCCTCTGGTTTTATCACAGGGTGGGAGTGGGCAGTTCAGGCGTCTGGTACCTGTAGGCGTCTGGCAGTGCTAATTGCCCTGCATTGCACGAGACAGTCCCACAGTGATGGGTTGTCCTGCCCAAATGCCAGGGCTGAGTCTTGTACCCTCTATGGATGAGGAGACTGGGATTCAGAGAGCTGAGTATGTACTTAACTTTTTGGAATTTCTGTAGTTTTCTGTAGTCTTGATATGATGAGAGAGAGAGAGAGATAGTATATATAGTGCATAAAAATATATATAATATAACATATAACACATATAATCACACACATAAAA
The DNA here is from genome assembly GCA_004024925.1 of Scalopus aquaticus. Classification (NCBI taxonomy): domain Eukaryota; kingdom Metazoa; phylum Chordata; class Mammalia; order Eulipotyphla; family Talpidae; genus Scalopus; species Scalopus aquaticus. The sequence goes on along the minus strand of PVIJ01003343.1, from coordinate 19,305 downwards.
TCACATATATTGTGTGTGTGTGTGAGTGTGTGTGTGTGTGTGTATCTCAAATAGATAAAATCACTTGAACATGGAGGAACATTTATGTATGCTACCAGTGCCTCTGTAAAAGAATATCTAATTATAATATTGTAATGATAACATGCTAAGATATGTTGGTTGGAGCAAGAATGGCACATATTAAAAAAACAGGAAACAACAAATGTTGGTACAGATGTGGAGAAAAAGGAACTCTCCTACACTGCTGGTGGGAATGCAAACTGGTCCAACCACTATGGAAAGCTGTATGGCGGTTCCTTGAACTGCTAAAAATGGAACTTCCATACGACCCAGCAATACCACATCTGGGAATCTACCCAAAGGACACAAAAACATTAATCCAAAAGGAAACATACAGGCCTCCCTGGTGGCGCAGCGGTTAAGAGCTGCGCTGTGGAGTAGTTGGCACCGGCGATGTGAGTTCGATGCCCAGCCAGGGAGATTCCTACATGGCACGGCAGACCTCTCCTGCCTCTCCCACTGCTCCCCTCAGCAGTGTATTTCCGTCGATCTGCCTGTTCTGCTCCCCACTCTGTCTCTGGTGAACCCTCTCGCCACCCCATGCCTCTGGCCTGTACCCCAGCTTGTATGCATAAATAAATCAATCTTTAAAAAAAAAAAAAGACACATGCATACCTATGTTTATTGCAGCACTATTTACAATAGCTAAGATAGGGAGACAACCCAAATGCCCAAAAATAGATGACTGGATCAAGAAGATGCGGTACATGTACACAGTAGAATACTATTCAGCAATTAAAAATTATGAACACATGCAATCTGCAGCAACATGGATGGAGCTAGAAGGGATCATGTTCAGCGAAATAAACCAGAAGGAAAAAGAAAAATATCGAATGGTTTCACTTATAGCAGGAATATAGGGGAGCCAAATAAGAGATCAGGAGAAGAAAATAACACAAAACAAAAACTAGCAGACAACCATAAATAAGAGACATTCCACAGGGGAGGGGGAGGAAACGCGCACAAGGGACTGTGGTGATGGTTCACGGGTGAATTAGTGGTGGGAAACCTATGGGGAATACACAATAATGTAAAGGATATAAAGAAAAAAGAAAATGTTGGTTGGTTTGCAAGTCCAGCCCTCTTTCTCTCATCCCTTCCCAGTGATAGGAGGGGTGAGATGGAAGTGGAAGATAGAGAGACTGGGGGCAAGAGCTTGTGGCTGTCCGGCTCTCCTCTGCCCTGCTTCCCTCCTCCCACTTGGAACTGGTTTAGTAGGCCCAGCTGCAGGCTGCAGCTCAAAGCCACACACCAGTGTGGGGGGAACACAGAGAAAAGCCACGTGTCCTTGGTTGGCTTCCTAACCCTTGATGGTGCCCTAACCCTGAGCCGCCCACCTCTGGATTTACCAAGTGAGAATAACAAACTGCAACTTGCTTTAATCGACTGTTAATTGGATGGTGTCCTGGCAACTGAATTCACTTTCACTTGCTAGTCATAGGGCTGGTTAGTACCTGATTAAACCCGGGTTTTCTCTCTCCCCATCTAATAATTTTTCCTTGGCAGCCAAAGTTTGGCTCCCAGACATGCAGCATCTGCATCCCCTGGGAACTTGTCAGAAATTGGTAATTTCTTACCCCACCTCATACCTCCAAAGCAGAAATCCTGGGGGTGGGGCCCAACAACCTGGTTTAATAAGCCCCTGCAGGTGACTCTCATGCACCAAAATTGCTCAGTCCAGCCCTCCATTCCTTTCTTTTTTTTTTTTTAAAGATTTATTTTTTATTTATACATACAAGCTGGGGTACAGGCCAGAGGCGTGGGGCGGCGAGAGGGTTCACCAGCGACAGAGCGGGTAGCAGAACAGGCAGATCAGAAATACACTGCTGAAGGGCGCAGCGGGCAAGGCAGGAGAGGTCTGCCGCGCCAAGTGGGATTCTCCCTGGCCGGGCGTCGAACTCACGTCGCCGCTGCCGACAGCTCCACAGCGCATCGCATTGCCGCTGCCGACAGCTCCACAGCGCAGCGCTTAACCGCTGCGCCACCAGGGAGGCCCCCTCCATTCCTTTCTTTATGTCTAGTGCTGCACCAGCGCAGGCAGCATTACCCGGAGGCTTGTTGAAAATAGACCATCTGAGTCTCACCCCAGAGCTGATTCTGCATTTGCAGGAGGTCCCGGGTTATTTGTGTGCACATTAAAATTTAAGGAGCATTGCTCTACCGTGTGCTTATGAATCCTTTCATTCCTCTTACTGAAGTAAGAGGCCTGGAAAGATACAGGACCAGGCTGAAATTATACACTCAAGGCTCAGCCATGCACCTCCCTTCAAATAACAAAATCTAAGGCCTTTTAAATTAAAAATCTACAGCCCGCCATCAAATTTTTAAACTTCTGATTTTGAACATGTGAAAAGTATCCAGAATGGTACAATTGCACTTCACGTACCTCACAATTGATTTTATGGAAAAACTGTCCCCAAGTATTTTTACTTAAGGATGCTCTTTTGGGAATCGCTTGGATATGAAGGCAGATTTGTGTATGCTACCAGTGCCTCTGCAAAAGAATTCACACACTATTTTTTCAAAGGTATATTTATTTATGCATACAAGAGCTGGGGTGTAGGCCAGGGGTGTGTGTTGTGGGGGTGAGAAGATTCACCAGAGACAGAGTGGGGAGCAGAACAAGCAGATTCACTGAAATACACTGCTGAGGGGAGCAGCGGGTGAGACAGGAGAGGTCTGCTGTGCCATGTGGGAAACTCCCTGGCTGGGGATTGAACTCATACTGCAGTGGCTGCCATACCTTCATAGTGCTGAGACTTAACCCCTTGTGCCATCAGGGAGGCCCCCCTTTTTTAATGAGTGTTTTAATATCTTTATACCTATTGGAGAAAGGATAGGACAAATTTTAAAGTTTGGGTTTTACGTCTTTTGCCTTTTTTTATACCATTATTGGAATGTATGTGTTCTGGATGGCATTTTCAGGATTCTGGCTTCCTTCACGCCCGTGCGATCCCTAAAGGCTGTATCCCTTCTCACCGTTACTGACAGCTATAGTTTTAGCCAAAAACGTCCAAACTGAGTCCTCATTCTAGTCTGCTTTAGAAAGACATTTTGCTTGGAATGCTTGCCTTAAACTGTATTTACCTTTTCAAAAATCTCACTGTTCTTGAAAGGTACTCCAGAAAAGTAGCTTTTAGAAAAATAGGATTGTTTCTGTCATTTCCATTTTGATTTCTTTGTGTAGGATGGGGGTCCTGTCATCCTATGGCCACTGTGCATCACGATGTTGAGTTATTGAAGTGTTGGAGGGGAAGGATGTTCTGAATGAACTCCACAAACACAAGTTTTATGCACTCCATCCCTACCCCAGACCAAGGAGATCAAGACACCAAGGACTACAAATCCCATAATGCCATCACCACTCAAGGGAGGATTGCTGGGAACTGAGGGTGGAGTTAAGCAGCCAGGCTTGGTATATAACCAGACATGTGGGCCTTGGGGATTCTTGGTTTTTCGCCGGCTTTCAGCGTGCTATTGGGGTCCCAGCTCAGCGGAACTGGTAGGACAAATTCACCAACTTATCTCTCTTTCTCCCTGGGTTATCCTTTCTCCATTTCTACTTTTTTGTAAATAAACCCTTCTCTAACCTTTTTGTGTGTGCCCACAGTTGTGTCTCGTTGTAAGTCCCTCTTAAGCGTGCAAGTGAGGACCCACCCTCAAGCCACCCCATTTCACATTAGGGCTGCCCTGTAATAGCTGGAGCAGTGGGGTGGAGTGGCACGGATGGGAGGCTCATTTACTAATGAGGCCTTTTCAACCTTTCCCCACAATGTCCACGTAGAAAATGATGGTGTTCTACAGCACCCCAAGGAAAGGGCAGGAAAGAGGCAGTTTCCTGGGGGAGGGGTGACCTGGAGGCTCCGGTCACAGACCAGTACCCTTGTAGTCCATTTTAAGCACCCTGGTTTATTTCAGCTTTTCATCTCATGTATGAGAAAATTGAGATTCGCTTTTTTTTCCCCAGTGTATTTGCACAATCAGCAAGTGATAGTACATTATTTATTGTGCACGGCCTGCATTTTCTTTTCTTCTATTATTTCCCTTCCTCCAATAACATGATTTCTGTTTAACTCATGATAACAACTGAAGTGTTGGTACTTTTTTTTTTAAGATATATTTATTTATGCATACAAGCTGGGGTGTAGGCCAGAGGTGTGGGGTGGTGAGAGGATTCACCAGAGAAAGAGTAGGAAGCAGAACAGGCAGATATCCTGAAATATACTGCTCAGGGGAACAGCGGGTGAGACAGGAGAGGTCTGCTGCACCATGTGGGAAGCTCCCTGTCTGGAGATCCAACTTGTGCTGCAGTGGCTGCTAATAGCTTCTTAGGCTGAGACTTAACCCCTTGCACCACCAGGGAGACCTAGCACCTTTTATTAATACTATTTGTGAGCTCCTGTTTTCTTAGTTTGGCCTGCCTATCTTCTGGTTCTTGACCTCTTTGCTTTTTTTTTTTTTAATATATATTTTTATTGTTATTTATGTCTTTTACATTTTGTATTCCCCTTGGGTAGCCCACCACCAATTCACCCGTAATCTATCTCCATGGTCCCTTGTGTTCTTTTCTATTCCATTTTGTGCCCTTTTCCTTCCCTCCCCCTGCCTCCCCCCGCCCCTGCTGATTGTCTCTCTACTATTTGATTTCCTTATAGTCCTGTTAAAAGTGAAACCATTCGATATTTTTCTCTTTCTTTCTGGCTTATTTCACTGAGTATGATCTCCTCTAATTCCATCCATGTCGCTACAAATTGCATGTGTTTATCTTCTTTGATAGTATTTCACTGAATAGCTGAATAGTACTCCATTGTGTATATGTACCACATCTTCTTTTTTTTTATTTATTTATTTTTTTATTATTTATACATACAAGCTGGGGTGCAGGCCAGAGGCGTGGGGCGGCGAGAGGGTTCACCAGAGACAGAGCGGGGAGCAGAACAGGCAGATCAGAAATACACTGCTGAGGGGAGCAGCGGGCAAGGCAGGAGAGGTCTGCCGCGCCATGTGGGATTCTCCCTGGCCGGGAGTCGAACTCACGTTGCCGCTGCCAACAGCTCCACAGCGCAGCGCTTAACCGCTGCGCTACCAGGGAGGCCCTGTACCACATCTTCTTGATCCAATCATCTATTTTTGGACATCTGGGTTGCTTCCATACCTTTGCTATTGTGACCTCTTTGCTTTAAGATTCTGGCTGTTGATCCTCGGGCACTGCAGGCCTCAGACTATCCCTTTGTGTAGGCTCTCAGGGCGGATCTGTGCCTGTTCTCAGGATTACAGTGAGAACTGTCAAAGTCCCTTCCCTTGCTGCCATCAACCCCGTCTGTAAATTAGTGATAGAAGCAAGGCAGCAAGTCAGCATGAAAGGAAGACATGACATGTGTCGTCTGGATGCACCAGGACCAAACAGGTTGAGACGATGCTCTCGCATTGAATCACCCTGTGATCACACAAGGAGCTGATGAAGCAAGAGACCCTGGAGACAGCCCATGTCCACCTTCCTCTGCCCAGCTCCTCCATGGTTCAGGAACGATACGTGGTCTACGGTGTTCTTACAGTAATCACAAATTGGAGCAAAGTCATCCTCAAACTGTTCTCACCTGTTGGAAGCAAAGTAATTTTAATCTTATCTTTCCTGATCTGAGTTGACAGATCCTCTGCATATTTTAACCTTATCTTACCGATTTAGATTTGACAAATCTTTGGTATAATTTAGAAGTGTTTAAGGTAGAGAGAAAAAAGATGTTATATCGTGTAGCCTTTGCTTTGTGAATGTAGAGCTGTCTTTTCTTTCTTTTTTTTTGTTTTTTTTTTATTCTTTTTTTAAAATTTTATTTATATCTTTTACATTATTGTGTATCTCCCATAGGTTTCCCACCACCAATTCACCCGTGAACCATCACCATAGTCCCTTGTGCTCTTTTCTCCCCTATTTTGGTCTCTCTTCTTCCCCCTCCCCTGTAGAATGTCTCTTATTTATGGTTGCCTGCTAGTTTTTGCTTTTATGTCTTGTGTGCTATTTTCTCCTTCTGATTTCTCGTTTGGCTCTCTTATATTCCTCCTATAAGTGATACCACTCAATATTTTTCTTTTTCCTTCTGGCTTATTTCTCTGAGCATGATCCCTTCTAGCTCCATTCATGTGCTGAGAATTATGGTAGTTTATAATTTTTGATTCTTTTTTTGAAAGGAAGACATGATGGTATCTAGGAGAAGCTAAGGAATACGTTTTTAAATAGGTACTAGAATTAATAATTGAGTTTAGAAAGTTTATAAGATAAAATCCATATACCTAAGTCAACTAATTCTTTTTGTGTCTAATAAATAATTTTATTCAAGAAATAACTACTGTTTAATTATTACTAATAAGTATTAAAATTTTTATAAAATATGCACAACATAAAATTGACTATTTTAATTATTTTGAAGCATACACTTTAGTGGCATTAAGTTCATTTACAATGTTGTGCAACCATGGAGATGTCTTCTTAACTAAAATTTTTGATCACTCAATATAACTATACCATATATACACACACACACATACACACACACACACACACATACATTCATACACACATATATATATATTTGATAAGGAATTGAAAGTGGGATGGGGAAGTCTTGTATTTTACCTGCATTTCTACTTCAAATTAGAATAAAATCTAAGTTCTGGGCCTCCCTGGTGGCGCAGCGGTTAAGCGCTGCGCTGTGGAGCTGTTGGCAGCGGCGATGTGAGTTTGATGCCCGGCCAGGGAGATTCCTACATGGTGTGGCAGACCTCTCCTGCCTCTCCTGCTGCTCCCCTCAGCAGTGTATTTCCGTCAATCTGCCTGTTCTGCTCCCCACTCTGTCTCTGGTGAACCATCTCGCCGCCTCACACCTCTGGTCTGTACCCCAGCTTGTATGCGTAAATAAATAAATCTTAAAAAAAAAGAATAAAATCTAAGCTCTGAATTACACATATAACTGACTTACCAGCCAGACTGGATGTGGCAGTATCAGATTCCTTGCACTACCTTGGAAAAACAAGAAAAAACTAATCAATATTTTAATGTGGGAGGACACATATATTCTAGGTAAAATAGTATCTTCTACCAGATTTTAAACACCATAACAGCAAAACATATTTATAGTAGTGAAAACAGAAAATATAGGTAAGGGCCTCCCTGGTGGCACAACGAGTTAAGTTACAACACTATGAAGCTATCCAGAGCCATCAGCACGAGTTCGATACCCGGCCAGGGAGCTTCCCACATGGCGCAGCAGACCTCTCCTGTCTCACCCGCTGCTCCCCCCAGCAGTGTACTTCAGTCGATCTGCTTGTTCTGCTCCCTACTCTGTCTCTGGTGAATCCTCTCACCCCTCACACCTCTGGCCTCACCCCCCAGCTCTTGTATGCATAAATAAATAAATCTTTAAAAAAAAAGAAAAGAAAATATAGGTAAGCAGAAAAAAGAAATATCAACCTGGAAGAATTGATATTGAGATTTTAGGAATTCCTAACTGTTTTTTTCCCCAGTATTTGAGAATTTACACTTGATCTTGGCCAAAGGGTCGAGAAGCAATTATTTGAGAATTTAAAGAGTGTTAACTGGTGCTTGAGTTAATGGAAAGCTATAATTAACAAACTATAGTTGAATAGCATCTCAGGGTGAATATTGACTTCCTGGCAATGACAGAGTCATAGGTTTTACTTCTGGTTTTGTTTGAAAGAAAACCTTATGATGGGTTCATTTTATGTGTGTCTGGGTTTTCTCCCCCCGCCAAAATAATGTGTTCATTGCATCAGCTGGTTAAGTGTGTGTGGCATTAGTATACATAATTTTTTTTTCTGACCTTTGAATTGGAAAAGACTTGATTTTACCAAGTGCCGTTTATGCTCTTGGATGATCATTAGAATTGGATAATGCAGAAGTCTGAAGATAATAAGAATCTGGCTTCTATTCAATTTGAAAGAGAGAGATCAGTGCCAAATGGTAACCCGCCAATGGCAGGCTCCTTATCGGCACTAAAAGAGGGCTGGTATCACGTACATTTCCCTGAAGCAGAACATCCAAAGGGCTTCTGTGTCCTTTCAGAATGTATCATCATCTTAAAATAACAGATCTAGAAGTTCAACACCTTATTTTTACCAAACCCTGATCAGACACAGGTGCTTCCCTCCCACTTTTCCTCCCCTACTTTGTCCAACCTCCATTGCCCTAATCACGCAGTAATGTGAGGAGTTCCTTACATTAACTCATAAAGAATGAAGTGAGATCTTCTTTGGCCAGACTGTATCTTGCTCATTGTTATTGTCTTCAGCACTTAGCACTGTGCCTGGAACTTATTTGCTTCTCAACAAATATTTGTCGAGGGAATGAATGTTGAAACCAAAGCCTGGGGACAGGAAATGACCTGCCCAAGGTCACAAATCCAATTAGTGACAACATTCTGAGAGGTAGGTTATGATAACCTTTTAATTACATTGCACTGCTTGTAAGCACATAGCAAGAGGCCAGAGTTGAGTTGATTCTTAGAATAAGACTCTGGTGACTAGTTATTCACAGAATCAGAAATTCCTGTGATCGTCTACCAAGCACCAAGAGTTGACTTTGGGGGCCTCCCCAGTGGCGCAGCTGTCGGCAGTGGTGACGCGAGTTCGACGCCCGGCCGGGGAGATTCCCACATGGCGCGGCAGACCTCTCCTGCCTCATCTGCTGCTCCCCTCAGCAGTGTGGTTCCGTCGATCTGCCTGTTCTGCTCCCCACTCTGTCTCTGATGAGCCCTCTCGCTGCCCCACACCTCTGCCTGTACCCCAGTTTGTATGCATAAATAAATAAATTAAAAAAAAGAGTTGACTTCGGGTCCACCTGAAGAGTTGCTGTTGTTGTAACCTTAAAGTTGATTTTTCTTTCTAATGTTCTACCTGTCAGAGTGATGGGTACATGTTTGTGGGGAGAAGGAAGCCACTTTGGCTGACTTTCCCAGATTGGGAGAGACAGAATGGGAGAAGTCCCTAATCTGTGGAAGGGCAGGGAGATTGCTTTTCATTCCTGGAGTCCACAGGCCCTCAATGATGTTCGCTGTCAATCCTTGTTAGAAATACATGGTTATTTTTGGCACAGGTTGGGGAAGATTGATTGCAATCCTGGGTGCGTGATGAGTACTTATTCTCATGCCAAGTTCAAGGCTGTTTTTGTTTTTATTTTGAGGCAGAGAGAGTTGGTATAGGATGTAAGTATCACAAGCTCAGGGATGGCTGTGGCCTCTGAGGAGGTCAGATTGACCCAGGAAATGTAATCTGGTCAGTGACCCTGTGGCCGTCACCGCTGAGCTCAGCAGATTCTACTTTGAAGATGTGCTCCAGGGGACCTGGTCCAGGGAAGCCTCAAGTTGCTGACACTGGCTACTCTCTTGAGTGACAGCTGGAGTGTGTGGGGACAGGGGGAGGGAGAAGAGAGAGGTTGGGAGGGGAGAAGAGGGGGAGGAGGAAACAGAAGGCATGGTCCAGCAGACCTGGCAGAAGTCTCTTCATCCACTGTTACAAGGTGACAAGACAGCCCCAGAGTCACCTGGCATTCGTGCCTGGCTGTGGGGAAAGGAGTGCAAGGTCTGGCCTAGACCCATTGGTGAGACTGTATTAATGTGGGCAAAGGGAGGGGCTTGTGTCAGTCTCAGAGAGAAATTGTTGTCTACCTGAGCCAGGTAGACAGGTGAGGACAACACCTGGCTGAAACTTAGCAATGACGGCTAACTTTCGTTCCCAAATCCTTGGTAGGCTTTTATGCATATGAAGAATTGCCTGTCTCTTTAGAAATGTCACCATTAATTGCCATCAGGAATTGTTAGCATTCAGTTGAGGTCCAAAGGATGAACTTTATGAGTCAGGAACCTCTTGAAATTGTTTTTGAAGCCATATGTTTGTTTGTTTGTTTGTTTGTTTGTTTTAAAGATTATTTATGCATACAAGCTGGGGTGCAGTCCAGATGCCTGGGGTGGCGAGAAGGTTCACCAGAGACAGAGTGGGGAGCAGAACAGGCAGACTGACCGAAATACACCGCTGAGGGGAGCAGCGGGTGAGGCAGGAGAGGTCTGCTGCGCCATGTGGGAATCTCCCCAGCTGGGTATCGAACTCGCATCACATTGTAGCTGCCGACAGCTGCACAGCGCAGCACAGCGCTTAACCGCTGCACCACCAGGGAGGCCCCTGTTTGTTTGTTTGTTTATTTCCTGAGGAAAGGCTCATAGCAGACTCTCAAAGAGATCTATGAATGAGCAAAAGTTAGGAAGTGCTGGCATAGGTGGAAGCAGGAGGAGCACGTGCATCCATCCCGCCTCCTGGCTCCCAGGGTGGGGCTGTGAATGAGGATCTACTTGTGGTGCAGGGCCTGGCTTAGCAGTGCCTATATCACCTGCTGTCAGTAGTTGCCTGAAGGCAGGTGCGCACCTAAGGGTTAGAGACAGTGTTCCAGAAATTGCTGAACCAGCAGGGGAAACTGCAGCGCACACAGAACCCAGGGCTACGCACGCAAACGCGGATCGCTGGTCAGAAGGGGACAGTTACTGTGCGGATGTCCCCGACCACACCCGCCGCCCGAGCAGTGTTCTCAGCGCTGATTCAGCTTACGATCCACAAGCAGGCTGGGCACAAGGGCACCCAGGACCACAGTGGACTTCAGTTAAGGTTATCCTTGGCTTGGGGTGCAGGACCCTCTTAAGCTGTGTTACCTGTGGTTATGTCTAGAAGCAGAAGTCTGGTCTTTGTTGGCTCCTGGCCTCAATCCTGTTCTGCTCATCTCCACTTCTCTGGATCATGCAATCAGGGAAGCTGGCATTTCCTCATCCCATCCCTGTGGCTTATGTGCTCTGGGATCCATTTCTGTCCTGGTGGCCCAGGCTGATGGGGGTACTCAGGGTGCTGCTAGAATTTCCAGAATTTGAATCTAAGTAGATGAGAGAAAAGATTTAGGGAGTTCGCTCTAGGTTCAAGATTCTTTATTTTTATTTTTAGTTTTTGCATAGAAGAACTGGGGTCTAGGCCATAAGTGGGGGAGGAGGGTGAGAGGATTCACCAGAGACAGAGTGGGGAGCAGAACAGGCAGATCTATTGAAATCTACTGCTAGGGGAAGCAGCGAGCGAAGCAGGAGAGGTCTGCTGCGCCATGTGGGTCAGCTCCCTGGCTGGGGATCAAACTAAGGTCATAGCAGTGGTAGCGCTGAGACTTAACCCCGAGGCACCAGAGAGACCCTCAGTTCAGGAATCCTGAGCAGGGACGGGGCATGGCAGGAGTACGAGTTCTCAAGGAAGACTGTGAGTTAGGAAAAGCAAGGTGGGTCATTTTCAAGTTTTTGAGAAAGATTTGGGGCTGTTTGGCCCAGTGTTTTCACCAGATATAGTTTGGGGCTCACTCCCACCATACCCTTCGGGCCTCACTTGCCTGCAGCTACGGTCCTTGATAAGGCAAACCTCTGCCAAGTTGTCTTGGAGGAACACATCCGGTTGGCGACTTCATTTTACCCTGTGGGTGACCTTCCCCTGTGCCAGTTCCGACCATCCCTTTTCCCAGCTGACTTCATAGGTCAGGTCCTGGAACTGCTGTCCGATCCCTGATCCCTCTTGGCGCAGCTGCCTGCAGGGCCGGTTCCTGATTCAGGACTATTATTTGATCTTGTAGAAATACACTCGTTGCCACGCGTTTGTTTCTGTTCAGGTGCTGATGGCACCTTGTATAATGTATCCACTGGGACAATTTCCAAAGGATTAAATGTCAGAAATTCAGCTACATCAAGTCCTTTGGTTCCTGATGCCATAAGCTAGTCATGTCAGAATCTTGGGCTACCATGTCTTATGTCATGCACAAAAAGAATTGAAACAACTTCATTTCTAGTTGCAGAAATGACATTTCTTCCTCCCTTACCCTCCCCTCCTCTTTGAGAAGGGCCTGGGATTAAAGTCACACTGTAGGTCAATGTGGGGAGCACATTAATCTCTCCTGAGGTCTGTTATTATTTGATTTTGTGGCAAGTCTTTTAATGTCTTTTTGTTAAAGGAAAGGTGAGGAATACAAGCTATGGCCTTGACATCATTCTCTCTTATGTTCAACAAGTATTCCTAGAACAGCTACAATGTGCTAGGACTTGTGTCACTATAAGGGATACGCAGATAAGAGACACTGTCCCAGTCCACAGAAAAGTACAGGCAAGAGGAAGACAAAGAAGTGAATGGTTAACGGCAGTGCTGTGGGGCGAGGCCAGGAACAGGGTGAGGGAGGGGAGCCTCCCAGGGCAGAAGGTCCCAGCTTCCTTCAGTGGAAATGCAGTAGCCCCTCCTTGTTTTCCTATTGTCTTACCATTATTACATTTTTATCAGAAATAAAGAAAAGAATTTCATCTAGAGAAGTGAGTTTTCCAGATAGATAATTTTCCTTATCTCTTTAGGTCCCACCACTTAAAAAACATTTTAAAATTACTTTTGATGGGAATATCTGTAAAGTGAATTCTTTACTCCTCTCTGTTCTTAAATGGAATATATATAATATATTATATTATTTTATTTTTATTCTTTTAAAGATTTATTTATTTATACATACAAGCTGGGGTGCAGGCCAGATGTGTGGGGTGGTGAGAGGGTTCACCAGAGACAGAGTGGGGAGCAGGACAGGCAGATTGACCAAAATACACTGCTGAGGGGAGTAGCAGGCGAGGCAGAAGAGGTCTGCTGTGCCATGTGGGAATCTCCTGGGCCGGCATCGAACCCGTGCCGCAGCTGTATACAGCTCCACAGCGCTGTGCTTAACCCGTTGCACCAGTAGGGAGGCCCATATATATATATATTTTTAAATATTTATTTATTTATGCATACAAGAGCTGGGGTCTAGGCCAGAGGTGTGGGGTGGTGAGAGGGTTCACCAGAGACAGAGTGGGGAGCAGAACAGGCGGATCTACTGAAATACACTGCTCAGGTGAGCAGCAGGTGAGGCAGGAGAGGTCTGCTGTGCCATGTGGGAAGCTCCCTGGCCAGGGATTGAACTGCTGCAGTGGTTGCTGATAGCTTCATAGGTTAACTCCTTGTGCCACCAAGGAAGCCCTTAAACAGAATATATTAAATGGGATCGTGTCTTTGCTCATTGACTCAAAGCATGAGCTTGAACCCCAGCCTTTGCACTTAGCTGTGCTGCCCACCGACTCCTTTGGAGGTATCTTTGCCCTGAGCGAGATGCCCTTCTCCTTATGCTTTCTATAATTTTCCTCCCTTTTCTCCTTATCAGGATGCTGCCACCGGTCCTAATTGCTTCTGCTTTAAGTTCCTAGTCGCCCCATCCTTCCTCCTTTCAAGTTTCTGTTGGTCTAAGAATCAGGGAGTTAAGTCTCAGCCTGTGAAGCTATGCGCAGCCACTGCAGCACGAGTTTGATACCGTGTCAGGGAGATTCCTACATGGCGCAGCAGACCTCTCCTGTCTCTCCTGCTGCTCCCCTCAGCGGTGTATTTCAGCCAATCCACCTGTTCTGCTCCCCACTCTGTCTCTGGTGAATTCTCTCACCCCCACACCTAGACCCCAGCTCTTGTGTTCATAAATAAATAAATATTTTTTTTAAAAAGAATCCACACATCAAAATAGGTCAGATGTTTATTTAAAATAAGAGTAAGTGGACAATGAGTCAAACCTGCCAGGCTCACCTCTGAGCAGAGTACGTATTGAGTATATGAACTTGGCTTTCTGGGTGCCTTCCTTATCTATTCTTTCTGCCTGGTATTTACAGCAGTTTGGGAGATGTTTCTGAGAACCTAGTATGTGCCAGAGACTAGAGGTACATCCATGAACAAACCAGCCCCTGCCCTCAGGGAGAAAAGACATAAAATAATAAAGTGTGGTCATATTAAGGGCAGGCAAAGTCCATGTTGCTGGTGGAACATAAATGGGAAAATCAAAGTCATCATTGGAAATGACACTTCAGTGACCAGGAGGATGAGTAAGGACCTGGCTGATGAAGGAAGTTGGCTGGGGGTAGGGGAGATGCCCCAGAGGAAGAGACCTGTGGGGAAGGCTGGGAGGCCAGAGTGTGACTGGCTGAAAGACCTGATGGATACTCAGCATGGTTGGGGGGACAAAAGCGATGGTGTAGGTGCAGAAATGGGACAGTAGCGGGCCTCCCTGGTGGCACAAGGGGTTAAGTCTCAGTACTATGAAGCTATCTGTAGCCACTGCAGCATGAGTTCAATCCCCATGGTGCAGCAGACCTCTCCTGTCTCACCCGCTGCTCCCCTCATCAGTGTACTTCAGTAGATCCGCCTTTCTGCTCCCTACTCTGTCTCTGGTGAATCCTCTCACCATCCCCACACCTCTGATGTACACCCCAGCTTTTGTATGCATAAATAAATAAATCTTTAAAAAAAAGAAATGGGAGGAGCATCTTTTGGGCAAGGGGTAAAGTGTCATGCCGATGTCTGAAGAACAATTATAGCCTCAAGATCAGTTAAAATACTGGATCCCCCAAATTCCTGTGGATCTTCTCTCTTATTTATCTAAGTGCTATAGGCTTTGGAGAGTTTTTGGATCAATTGGGCTTTGGGAGAAACATACATTAAAAATCAGTTGTATGACATGTATTAATTCTACTTTCTAGTGAAAGAAATATGTTCATTAAAGTATTTTAATATTTCCTTTGTACTTTTATACTTCTTTTATATTTTCTGTATTTGTAGAAACTAGTTTGGAAACAAAGGTTGGTGTAAGGTATAACTTTTAGGAATTAGGCTTTTCACATTTGTAAACCATACATCTTTTTTCTATAAAGAGCTGCATTGTGTGACCTCCCTGGTAGTGCAAAGGGTTAAGTCTCAGTAGTATGAAGCTATCTGCAGCCACTGTAGCACAAGTTTGATTCCCAGCCAGGGAGCTTCCCACATGGCGCAGCAAACCGCTCCTGTCTCACCCGCTGCTCCCCCCAGCAGTGTATTTCAGTAGATCTGCCTGTTCTGCTCTTCACTCTGTCTCTGATGATTCCTCTCACCACCTCACACACTCTCTCTCTGGTAAATCTTTTCAACCCCTGCCTCCAAATCTCTGACCTATACCCCAGCTTGTACGCATAAATAAATAAATCTAAAAAAAAAAAGCCACATTGTGGGGACCTCCCAGATGGCTTAAGGGTTAAGTCTCACAAATATGGATGACAGTATATCAATATTAACTCTAAATGTAGATGGACTAAACACACTAATAAAAAGATACAGAATAGCAGGAGGGATCAAAAAACAGAACCCAACCTTCTGCTGTCTACAGGAAACACATTTAATTGCAAAATATAAACAGATTACTAGTTAAAGGATGGAAAACAATCCTACAAGCAAATGGACCAAAAAAGAAGGCAGGAACAGCTATACTTATATCAGATAAAATAGACTTCAAACTTAAGAAGGTAAAAAGAGACAAAGCTAGTCACTACATCACGGTAAAGGGGACAATAAAACAGGGAGATATAACACTCATTAACATATACTCTCCAAATGAAGGAGCACCAAAATATATCAGGCAATTATTATCATCCCTGAAAACAGACATTAAAAAAAATACATACATAGTAGGAGACTTTAATACTCCAATACTCCACTGTCACTATTGGACAGATCAACAAGACAAAAAATAAACAAGGACACTAAAGCTCTAAATAGACCTAGACCACTTGGGATTAACAGATACCTATCGATCACTTCACCCCCAAAATCTGAATACACATTTTTCTCAAGTGCACACAGAACATACTCCAGGATCAATCACATATTAGATCACAAAACAAACCTCAACAGATACACTAAGATCAAAATCATACCAGCCTTCTTCTCCAATCATAAAGGAGTCAAACTAGAAATAAACCATGAAAAGAAAAAAAGGAACCCTCTTACCTCATGGAGACTGAAACCCACATTACTGGAAGACCACTGGATCAACAAAGAGATCAAAGAAATTAAAAAATATCTAGAAATGAATGACAATGAGCACACAACTTTCCAGAACGTCTGGGACACAGCAAAAGCAGTAATAAGAGGAAAATATATAGCATTACAGGGTCACATCAAGAAACAAGAAACAACAAACAACTCAAAGAAACAATCTAATCTCACATCTCAAAGAACTAGAAAACCAACAACAAAAAAACCCAAAAGCCAGTTTAATAAAGGAAATAATAAAAATCAAAGCAGAAATAAATGAAATGGAAATTAAAAAAAACAATCCAGAAGATCAACGAAACCAAAAGATGGTTCTTTGAAAAAATAAACAAAATAGACAAAGCACTAGGCAGGCTTACAAAGAAAAAACAGGAGAAAACACAAATAAATAGGATCATAAATGAAAGAGGAGAAATTACAACGGACACAGCAAAAATCAAAAGAATAATCAGAGATGACTATGAACAGCTATATGGAAACAAGTTCAACAACCTAGAGGAGATGGACAAATTCCTAGAACTATATAATCACCCAAAACTAGATAAAGAAGATATAGAACACCTAAACAGACCAATTACAAGCAGCAAAATTGAAACAGTAGTCAAAATCCTCCCCAAAAACAAAAGCCCAGGACCAGATGGCTTCACAAACGAATTCTACCAAACATTCAAAAACAAAGTAGTCCCTATATTACACAAACTCTTTCAAAAAATCGAGAAGGAAGGAGTACTACCAAACCCATTCTATGAAGCGAACATTACTCTAATACCAAAACCAAACAAAGACAACACAGAAAAAGAAAACTACAGACCAATCTCTCTAATGAACACTGGTGCAAAAATATTTAACACTTTGTGGTCCACTCACGTATTAGTACGTGTTTTTGTCACCAGTATCAGGTGGCCGCTCACGTATTAATATGTGTTCATCTAGTCTCTGATTTTTCATGCCAGGGTGGATTTATTTGGAACTATTAGGAGCTATTTTTTAAATTGTATTCAGTCTAGAAGCTTTACACATTGTTTTGGTGAAAGTGTAAGGTGTTTTATGAGAGATATTACAGTTTTTTTAATATCCAGTAGTTCAGGAGTTGTGTGTGTTTCATTGAATGCTTATAGCATTCATGTGGTGGCACAGAAAATGGCCAGCCCCAAGGGCTGGTAAATTTAAAGGGTACTGGCACACAAAGTGTTAACAAAATCTTAGCCAACAGGATCCAACAATGTATCCAAAAGATAATAAACCTTGACTAAGTGGGATTTATTCCAGGAACACAAGGATGGTTCAACATCCAAAAATCAATCAGTGTAATCCAACACATCAACAAAAAGAAAAATAAAGACCATATGATCATATCAATAGATGCTGAGAAAGCATTTGACAAAGTGCAACATCCATTTATGATAAAAGCCCTTGAAATCCTTGGGATAGAAGGAACATACCTCAACATAATAAAACCCATACACAACAAACCCACAGCCAATATTATCCTCAACAGTGAGAAGCTGAAAGCCTTTCCACTAAGATCAGGAACAAGGCAAGGATGTCCACTCTCAACATTGCTCTTCAATATAATACTGGAAATCCTAGCCAGAGCAATAAGACAAGAGAAAGACATTCAAGGGATCCAAATAGGGAAAGAAGAAATTAAACTGTCTCTATTTGCAAATGATATGATAATATACAGAGAAAACCCTAAAAACTCCATACAACAACTACTCACAATTATAGACTACTTCAGTAAAGTAGCAGGATACAAAATCAACACACAAAAATCAGTAGCCTTCCTATATGCAAACACCCAGTCTGAAGAAGAAGAAATTAAGAGATCCATCCCCTTCAAAATTGAAACTAAAAAAATCAAATATCTGAGAATCAACCTAACAAAAGACGTAAAGGATTTATACAAAGAAAACTATAAAACACTGTTGAAAGAAATAGAAGAAGACACAAGAAAATGGAAAGACATCGCCTGCTCATGGATTGAAAGGATTAACATTATCAAAATGGCAATCCTACCAAAAGCAATTTACAGATTCAATGCTATTCCAATAAAAATCTCAATGACATTCTTCAAAGAAATAGATCGGATACTGATGAAATTCATATGGAACCACAAAAAACTCTGCATAGCTAAAATCCTCCTGACTAAAAAGAAAGAAAATGGAGGAATTTCACTCCCTGATATCGAACTATACTACAGAGCCGTAATAATTAAAGCAGCATGGTACTGGAACAAAAACAGACACAAAGACCAATGGAACCAAATAGAATACCCAGAATTAAAGCCACGTATCTATGAACAACTAATCTTTGACAAAGGAGCAAAGAAAATGCAGTGGAACAAGGACAGTCTAATCAATAAATGGTGCTGGGAAAACTGGACAGTTACATGCAAAAAAATGAAGCTAGGCTACTACTTCACACTCTGCACAAAAGCTAACTCAAAATGGATAAAAGACCTGGACTAAAGACCTAAAACCTTAACAGTTGTAGAAGAAAATATCGGCAAAACTCTAGACGACATACGTCTCAGCAAAATCTTTAAAGACACATCCCCCAAAGCGAAGGAAGTAAGGGACAAGATAAACAGATGGGATTACATCAAAATAAAAAGCTTCTGTACAGCAAAAGACATTAACCAAAACTAACAGACACCCTACTAATTGGGAGAAGATCTTTGCATACAATACAATTGATAAAGGACTGATAACAAAAATCTACAAGGAGCTCATACAACTCAATAAAAACAAAGCCAACAACCCAGTCAAAAAATGGGCAGAAGAGCTAAAAAGACACTTCTCCAAAGAAGAAAAGCAATTGGCCAACAGGTACATGAAAAAATGTTCAACATCACTTATAATCAGGGAAATGCAAATCAAAATCACAATGAGATACCACCTCACACTTGTGAGGATGGCACACATTAAAAATACAGGCAACAACAAATGCTGGAAAGGATGCAGAGAAAAAGGAACTCTTCTACACTGCTGGTGGGAATGCAAACTGGTCCAACCACTATGGAAAGCTGTATGGCGATTCCTCAAACTGCTAAAAATGGAGCTTCCATACTACCCAGCAATACTATTTTTGGGAATCTACCCAAAGGACACAAGAACACTAATCCAAAAGGATACATGCACCCGTATGTTCATTGCGGCACTGTTCACAATAGCAAAGGTATGGAAGCAACCCAGATGTCCAAAAATAGATGATTGGATCAAGAAGATGTGGTACATATACACAATGGAATACTATTCAGCATGGAAAGAAGATAAACACATGCAATTTGCAGCGACATGGATGGAATTAGAG